>VDFB02346291.1:0-34888 GCA_007258455.2 Sequoia sempervirens
CCATTGTTGCTGAAATTAAATTATCAGTGCTACTTGAATCAATAACCATTTTATAGCATTTACCTTGGGATTTGAATGATGTATTGAAAGTGTCCTTCTTTGGGCAGGTTCTTTCTTCTTGGGTAGTTTGATCAACACTCTTCTCATCAACAAAGACTCCAACTTTAGGTTCTTCTACATGGGATGGAGATCCTACATTTTCTTTTTCTGCTTGGACTACTTGATTTCCGCCCTCAGCCCTTGAGCTGCTTGCTTGAGGGTCTTTTGGACATTCCAAAAACCTATGACTTGCAAACTTATTGCATTTGAAACATTTACCAATAAATCCGCTACCTCTTTGTGTGTTTCCACCCCTAGAATAAGATTTTCTTCCTCTGAATCCACCTCTTGGATTATGTGATTGTTCTTGAAAAGGACTTGGTTTTGAATTTTCTTGTTGGACTGAATTTCTTTCTCCTTGCTGTCCTCTACTTTGAAATTTCTGCCTCTAACCCCATTTTTCTGATTTTGTTTTCTATTCAACTTATCCTCTTTTAGAGCAAACTGGTAACAACACTCTTCTATTGTCATTGGGTTGGGCTAAGTTCATCTTGAATTTTGTACCTTCACCCATTGAGATACTTGACTAACTTCTCCATGTCTTCTTCCCCATTTCCAGACCTGATGGTCAATCTACAAAATTCCTCTATATACTCTTTGACACTCATCTCTTTTGTTTCCTCTATATACTCTTTGACACTCATCTCTTTTGTTTCAAATTTTGCAACTTCTTGAAGAGGTTACTTTGATAGTCACTAGGTAGGAGTTTTGCTACCATTCTATCCCAAGATTTAATTTTATGCTTACTATTGTACCTCAAATTAAAATTTTTGCTACACTTAGGCATTTTGAAAAAAATGTCAAAAGTCTTGTGTAAAAACTGTCAGAAAGGTCGAAAAATGGATTTTGCATGTCATGCATGAAGGTCAAAACCTCAAAATTTTCAAAATCTGAGGATCTAGGTCTGCTTAGAGCGACCTTGTCTACAAACCCCAAATCTTAGTTTTTCGGCCTTAAATTTTAGGAAATTTTCTAAAAATAGAAAGTTTCTAAAAATACACCTTTTTTGGGTTTCTTCTCAAATGGATATTGGCAAAATTTTCTAAAAATAGAAAGTCTGACTCTAGGGATTCAAACTAATTTTGATTGGCTTAAAATACTTACTCATCAGGCTGGTCTGGTAAGAATCGTCAAAAGATCAGTTTTGCCCTAGTGGGTCTATTCTGCTTTTTCAGAAGCTAAAACAGGAGCCCTGAGGCCATTAATGGAGGTTGCTTAACTGCCAGGTGTCAGATTCAAGGTCTTAAGCACTGCATAGATCAAGAAATGGCAAAAGATGCTCGAGGAACGAAGAACGAAGGGGGGAGGTTGAAGAATCTTGAAAACTGAGAAAATTTGGTTAAGTCTGGAGATGTTAGGTGCTCCTGCCCAGTCTAGGCGCCTAAACATTCATGCCTTAGCCATTTTTCAACCCCGGTTGCCGAGAACGAAGCAGAAGGATGAAGAATGAAGGGAAGTTGAAAATTGCAAAATAAAAACTAACACTTGCCAGTAAAGGCGCTCTTGCTAGCAGGGGTGCCCATCTTTTCAGGGCCTCAGATGATGTTATTAGGGTTTATGCTTCCCAAGCAGTGTTGCTCAGAATCCTCCTGACTTCGTAGTGAATTGACTAGCAGGTCCATCGAATCAATCATTTAGCCGAAATTGTGGATCGAACAGAGAAGTCTTGGCGAAGTAGCAAATTGCAAATCATGAAAATATCAGAAAATAAACCATCTCTGGGAACTTTGGGTGCCCTAGGAAGCCAGGGGCGCCTAGGATTTTGGAGGCTCAAACACAATAGTTAGGGTTTGCTAATATGCTCAGATTCTTCAAAATTTTTCCAGCTATCCGGTGTATGTCTCAGCCTGATCGTTAGATTCAACAGTCACCAACAGCCGTAGATCAAACATAGGATAGAACTTGGAAGGTCAAAGTTGAGAAAATGAAAATCTCATGAAAATGATTAAGTCTGAGAACTTTGGGCACCCCAGGTAGCCAGGGGCGCCCAAGGATTTGAGGGCCTAAAAGTTAAAATTAGGGTTTGCAGTCTCCAACAACTTTTCTCTAGATTCAATCCAACTATTCAACGGATTCAATGGTGAACTCATCAGATCTGACAAGCACCAAAAATCGCAGATTATACGAAGGCAAAAACATGAGCAAAATTGAAAAAGTCAAAAGAAAGTTGAAAACATAGTAAAAAAAAACTAACTCTGGAGGAGTTGGGTGCCCTAGCTAGTCAGGGGTGCCTAAGCTTTTGACCCCCCAAATCAACTTTTCAGGAGATGCAGTATCCAGAAGACCCCCCTCAAAATTAATCAAGCTATCCAGCGCATCTGACAGCTAGATCATCGGGTCAATCTAGCTCCCGGAATTGCAAATTCATCAGAAGATTAGAAAACATGCAAAATTGAAGAACAATAGAAAAATGGCCAACACTGGTAGCCATGGGCGCCCCAGCTAGCCAAGGGCGCCCAACATTTTGAGGGCCCAAATGATATTTTTAGCCAAAGCTGCCTCCAAGATGCTCTCGTCAAATTTAGTCAAGCTTTGCGATGGGTCATTCAGCCAGTTCACGGGATCAATTTGGCGTCAGGAAATCAAAGATCAAACTAAGGTTAAAATCAAGCAAAATTTGGAAATTTCAAGAAAATGGCGAAGTCTGCTAACCAAGGGCGTCCGGAGTTCCATTCCTTATTAAATTTTTCCAAATTTCATCTTTCAACATCCAAAAAGTGTCTAAGTTTGATGCACCTGCATTAGAAGGCTTTTCATAGTTCTAAATTTAGGAAACAAAGCGTTTTTTTATCCTAAAAACCTATTTAAGAGAGCTTTGTCTTCCATTATTCACATCTTTTTGGAGGTGGCATATAAGAGCAAGAGAGGAGAAACATAAAATTTTTCTTCATTTCAAGATTTGAAGGCTAAAACTTGGTGATTTTTCAGAGTTCTTCATATTTTGTAAAGTGCCTTGCCAAATTTGATCCAAAAAGCTTGAATTTCTGCCTTAGGAATTTTGACAAACACTTTGTGTGCAACCTTGTACTTGCTTGTTTTATGTTTCAGTTTGCTTTGGGTTTGGTTTATGTGGTTGCAAAGATGAATAAATGATAGCAAATAACTTCTAAGATGTCTATTCAAACTTCTACAATGCAAATGCAGCTCTTTTTGTATTTTTAAATGAAAATACATGCTCTACTTATGCCAAACATGCACCTACAGCAACTATGCATTTTAACAAACACTTGGCATACATCTTTACCCAAGTACAAGATAGAAAATGATTGCAATGCAACTCCTCCTTATCATCAACTGAAATGCAACAATGTTTACAATATCTTGCCAAGACTCTTGGCATACAAATCTCATATGCAAATCTGATATAAACTATGATGGCAGCCAACTTAACTTTTGATATGAAATGTTTACAATCTGATATGAATGATTATAATGCATTAAACTGAGATGTGAACCCTAATAACAAATGCAGACCCCTAAATTGGAATGCAAGACACTAAAATGCTCAATTTTATACAATCGATGGAACCTGGAGTTTGATGGCAGCTTCCACAAAATGAGTTGAACCTTCCAATTGGTGAAGCCAATGATCCCAATATGCTGCGCCTAACTTCTGAAGTCTCCCACGCTGCTTCTTGAATTTTCTCAGATTTTATTATGGCCTCTAGACACCAAATTGCCCCTCCAACATTACCGCCCCTGTTCTGATCAGAATGTGTTGAATATGGAATGAAATGATCAGAATCGACCTTGCACCATCAATATAAATAATCTCCAAGTCGCCTAAGGTATGATGATGCAATCCTCTATGAAATTCGATGGAGGTATGGAGCTCGAATGATGAAATCGACCTCTTCCAATTGCTGCTAATAGGCTGAGATAACCACAGAAATTAGTCACCAAATCGCACCAACCAAAATTGGCTCTTCTATTATGCTGCAAGAGATCTGAATTTATCTCAGATTTATTCTCTAAATCGTCCTACTCAAAATTGGCCTTTGGCCATTAATTTTGCTCAAATTAGAAAGTCTGAGATAACTTTCTCCAATATCTAGCTAGGGTTGGTGTTACACAACCGAAACTAGCAAACTTAGAGAATTCAACTTCTCCAGCTATGACAAGCATTCAAGCTTTCCAATATTTAGAAAATGTATTCAACTCAGGATGATCTCAAATGCCTTCCAAAAGCTCCTTATAAAGAATTCACAAGTATTTTCAAGAAGCTTCTAGAATAAATTATTATTTTATTTCATTAAGTGACTTTTTGATATTATTTTATTTTTAAACACTTAAATATTAAATTAATTAAATATAAGGTTACTTTTTAATATTTATTTATTTAATAACCTTATAAATAATTAATTTAATAAATTCTCCTTATTGCTCCAATTTGGGGACATGACATTTTCTAGATCAGCTCTGATAGAGGCTCGCTTTTTCATGCTTCAAATTTCCAGGGCATCAATTTTCAGAAGAAGGGGGTCATCTTTTTCAATTATCAGCAATCTGGGTCAGCTTGGTTCATGATTCTCTACAACTTTGAGAACATTTTCAACTTTAAAGAACCTACTTTTTTCTCGCATGTCCAAGAAATCTTCAGTATTTTCAAAATTTAATCAACTGGGTCCATCCAAAATGTAGTGTTACCCCAAGTTTCCAGGACAGGGACGACAGGGGATAGCGGGACGAGTCCTCAAGTTTTCGATTTTTTCAGGCCAAATTTGGGGACAACAAGGGGACAACTATATAAAATATAGAAAAATTTAAAATATATAGGGAAACTTTAAATATTCATATGAAAACATGGATAAAACATGGATATATACATTATATAAACTTAGCATATAACATTTGTGTTAAGAATTCATTATGAATACTCAATATGCATTCAAAATTCAAAATTCATTATGTGATATTAAACATAGTACACTGCTGCCGACCCTTGGCCGTCCCCTATCCCCGGGACGTTTTCGGGACAGGGACGGGGGGGTTTAGACCTGGGGATGCGTCCTTGAGTAACACTGCCAAAACGTGATTTTGCACAAAACCAGCTCTCAGCATTTTTTGGGAAAATCCTAAAATTTTAGGGTTTCTGCTTTTTCAACCAGCCATCAACATTTTCAAAAATTAGACGATCTGGGTCTCTTTGCAATGAAATTCTACACAAAACCCATATCCTAGATTATTTTTGAAAAATCTGCCCATTTGAAGAAGAAAAATCAAGGAGCTATTTTTAGGTTTTGTGCAAAACTTGTCCGAGCATAGTCAAGTTTACATTCAAACTTCAAGTTTTTTAGCATGAAATACTCTCCCATCAAATTCAGAACCAAGTCAGTGCTATATCATGATCTCATCAAAACTTTTGAGATTGATTTGTATCACATAAAACCAGTGTTCAATTTGCATGCTTTGGAAGACACAGGCAATGTTGCAGTCAGATACCTTGGTCATTCTGGATTACTTGCAGCAACATCAATTCTTGTCTCAGTGCAAAGTCTAGAGTTTGTAATTGCTTGTGTCAAGCATTACAATCCAACAACACGAGAAATTCAAGTAGTAGATGGGCGAGTTGTTTGCAGCCTCAAGCCGAAAATTGTTGAAAAGTGGTTTTCAATACCACCTTGGTCAGAAAACTTAGCCATCTCCATTGAAGAATGTGAAAAGGTGTGGAACATGCACAAGGATAAATATCGCAAGAAAGTCGCACAAAGATGGTTGAAAGAAAAAAATAATACTTTGCTGAAGAACATTGGGCGAGGAGAATTCAAGGAGGAGTTTGCAATAGTAATCACTCTGCTCAACCGAGTCATTGGTCAAACAGAAGCCACTAAATTCCAGCCTTGGATGTTCTAAGTCATCTCTCACATCGTCAATAAAACATAATTCTATGATTGGTCAACTTTGATCAGCGATAGTCTCCACCATCAGATGACCGAATATTTTAAAATCCACGAGTTTCACATGATTTCCTACCTTGTCTACCTAGTGGCCTTTGAAGGAAAATTCAGAGGATTGAATGTCAATGGGACTCTGGATGTACAACATGTCTATCATCATTACCCATAGTTGGAGTTTTCAGAGTCAACACATCATTACAAGAGGGTGAATGAGGCATTTTTGATGTATAGAGTGAGAGACTTAGACAATGAGTTGCATGTACGGATTTCATCAGTTGCTAGGGAAGCAATGCCGAAGTGGGCTGATTGGTTCATCTAGTTTTCTACTTTCTCCTACATCAAAGTGTACGGCTTCTCAAGTACTCCAGTCATGTTGCCAATATATCCCATAGATGAGGTGGTTTTCATGGATTTTCTGAGGCAGGTGTATGAAGTTCACAAGTTCTTGCGGAACCGAAAGAAGGCTACTTTTAGTTTTCCAGTTGAGTTGGGTATCTACAGATGTAGGTCGTCAGTGGATGCCAAGGAAATGGGCGATGAAATATCTAAGTTTGGCCTCAAGTTGTTCAACGAGAGGCGATCATATGATCCTCATGGCCTTTTTGCATCCCGTCTTAGCCAGAATCCAGCACATGTGCCTGTAGCTGAAGATTTCTAGGCTAATTGTGAGGACGAATTTGAAGTACGAAAGCGCGGTAATAGCAGATTCACACTCTAGCAGATGGTTGATTTCTTGTCGGAGGATATAGAAGGATTGTTCGATGATGATGGAGAAGTACTTCTTCCTATGTACACTAGAAATCAAATTGAGCAACAACCGCTTCCACAAGTCAATTGGTCCCTCAAAGAAAACACTTCAATTGAAGAAAGAACGAGCCAAGTTATTAAGAAAAGCAAGATATTCCTAAACATTAAGAAGTCACGAAAAGAAGCTATTCCAATCGCGGAGCCGCTAATAGTGCAGTCATCCCTACCTTCTTCCAAATCACAACCAAGAATGAAGAAGAGTGTAAGAAGAAAACTGGATTTCTCCGATGTAGTTTAGTAGGAGCAGCCGATAGTTGTAGCAGAAGTTCCACCTGAAGAGCCCGTGCCACAAGAAGAAGCAGAGGTTGTGCCCATGTCTCCAGATGCTCCACCATCATCGAGGTCTTCTTTGATCCATATTGATTTAGAAGTTGATGTAGCTGAAGTCGAACCTCCCAGAGAAGTTAGTAGAGACACCTCGTCTTGGCTTGAGAACGTCTTGGGAAGAGGAGGCGGCCTTCATATCAGCTAAACTTTGTAGAGCCTGACAACGTTTACCAAGATGCACCTGTAAAGAAACCAAAGAAACAAGTTCACATGGAAAGGAATCCAAAAGGTGAAATTATCATTGAGACTGCTATGCCTTTGGAAGATAAGAATGTTGATGAGATGGAGGTTGATGATTTCACGGTTTTCAAAGCCAATCTCGGCAAGAGCACCCGACACATCGATGTAAATTTCTTTGAGGTTGTGGCAGGAAATCTAAAAGAGAGACTGCTTAGAGATGGAAAGGACAAGGCAGCCCTCAAGGCTGAAATCGGAAACTCTGGTAACATATTTCTAACCTTCTTCATAGCACTTCACAGGCTACTCAATTGCTTCCATAGATTCTAGAGACATCGGCTGATCAACATCAGTTAAGACAATTGGTTGTATATGGGAAGCATATGCGGGATTGGATAGAGGAGTTCATCATCAAGGGAAGATTTGTGCTTTTAGAGATGTATTAGTTAAGGTATAACGCCCATGATCTGTGCCAAGGGATTCAGGGGTTTGAGCAATGTATAGCAGAGGTGAAACCTGTTGTGACCTTTTTCACACATCGCCCCATTGCAAATGGGGACCCTAATTTTGGCTTTGCTTTTGATTAAAGCGTGAAATCGCCAAGTCAAATTAGGGTTTGACTTGAAATTTGAGACCCGTTATTGTTAGTAGGCTTCTAGCAGGTTTCCACTAAAGTTTCGTCAGATTCTGAAGTACTTACTATTTTAGTAAGTGTGCAATTACAGGCAATCTGTCAACATTTTTGAAATTCCGACAATCACACTGAGTTCAGAGCGCATCAAACTACTCGTCTACAAATTTTGAACAAAAACGGACCACTTGCTATTTTTAGCAGATCAACTTCGAGGCGATTTCCGGGGAGTCTTCATGTTACATTCGATGCATGTCAGGAGATTCAACGGGTTTTGAGACCGGTGGTGATATACATGCAAAGCAGCGGTGACTTCGACACTTCGGACCGAGGGCGATATTAGGGGCTCGGAGAATTTTTGAGCATGTCGTAATTTTCTACGGGTTTTCCAAGAGCTTAGCGATGGTATAACGTACAGGTGTAACCGACCACTTTTGAGAAACTTACTATTTTTAGCGGTGCTTGCATGTTGGAATTTTACGGGTTTCAAGATTTTTCAACTTAATATGACATGCAAGATCATCGCAATGGGGCGGTCCAACTAGGCCACTTTCTATTTTAATTACCGCAAATTTCGGCATCAAAACCCTGGTGATGCGTCATGCAACCAAAGCGAGGTCAAGCAGAGCTCATTTGAGGAACATCTTGAAAAAGGAGGGGTTCGAGTTGGGCTAAAATAGAGAATCGGTGATCAAAATGTCGAGCGGAAGTATCCATTCGATCCCGATTATCTTCGAAATCTGGCGGCAAAATTTGAAGGCAATCGGAGAACTTGCTATTTTTAGTAAGTGTTCGGACGCGAACTATAAATAGAAATTTGATCTCGGGCGTCGGCTGCAGAACAAATTCACCAACATGAGCGCCTTGTCCAGGTGGTCAGGCGGAGCTAAGGAGTCTGAAACAAGCACTTACTATAAATAGTAAGTCACTCCCGAAGCAGCTATAAATAGCGGCCGACATCAAACCTCAGCAGGCACAAGTCAAACACGTAATGAGAGAGATCCTTGGCGCGAATTTCAAGACAAAAGATTCTGACAGAGAATGGAGAATAAGACAATTGCTACTTTTTAGCGAGGCTTGGGCAAAGAAATTAGGGTTTCAAAATTCAAGAGGCAGAACACAAAAGTCAAGCAAAAGCGGCGTTTAGTCACAATCAACACCCTTCAAGCAATCAACACGCAAAATTTGAAGGCTTTCTAAGTAATTTCTATTTTTAGCAGGTTGCTAAAAATAGTAGGTGCATCAGAATATCAGGGCCCGATAGCTCAACCACATCAGAGGTTCGAACAAAGCAAAATCCAGCCTTTTTAGTGCAAAATTTGAAGAATTTTCTAAAAATAGCAAATTAGGGTTAGCATGATCGAGTCACCCTAAATTTGGCAAAGGGCACGAAATACATCAAGTTTGATAATTTTTCAAATCCGGCACCAAAACTTGCTATAAGAAGCTTGAAGGAGGTTGAAAATTTCTCAAAGTGTGTGAAATTGGAAGTGTGGCACCCCAAATGCGCCTAGGAGGTTGACAGGGATGAAAATTCACTAAGGCACAAAAACTTGAAGCTTGACCCTCCAAATGCGCCCTTGAGGAAGGAGGTGATAGGAAAATTTTCTAAGTGCTTGAAACTTGAAGCACAAGGGGTCATTTGCGCCTTAGCTTGAAGAGTTGGAAAATTCCACTAAGTGTCGAAATCGAAAGTTGCACATGTAAAATGCGCCCAAGGATGTTGAAAGTAAAAGTTGCCCCTGCCATTTGCGCCTATGGTCTAAACTGGATGCTTAACCTAGGATTTGCGCCCACCAAGTTAGATGAATTAAAATTGGAAATTTAACATGCCAGTTGCGCCTCAAATTAGAAGCAAGTGCCCTTGTATGCGCCTTAAAAGTAAAATGGAGTTTAGCATTTTTCTGAGTCACGAAAATTGGAAGCAAGAGGCTTCATTGCCAAGCTTGAAAATATTCAAGGCAATAAATGGAAGCTCCCCATCTAAATGCCCATGAGGAATGAAAATTTAAAAATTCTCTAAGGCATGGAAAAATGAAGCACAGGGCCCTAAATGCGCCCAAGAAGGAGACATGAAGTTGGAAAATATTCTAAGTCTTCAAATTCAGAGCTTGACCTCTTAAATGCGCCCCACCTTGCCAAGGTTGTATGCTGGCTGAGAGTTTCTAAGTTTGAAAATTGGAAGCTCATGCTTCCAAATGCGCCTTGAGGAGACAAAATGAACTTGAAATGTACTAAATGTCAAAAAGTGAAAGTATCACCCATGAAATGCGCCTTGCCTTGCATAAGGAGTTCAAAGAATATTTTAAGTGTTTAAAATTTGAAGTGGGCCCCCTCCTAGGAGTCTTGAATGTTGTGGGTGGTGGTTAAATCTTCTAAGTGTTTCAAATTAAAACCTCAAGCTTCCAAATGCGCCCAAGAGAAATAAAGATTCTTCTAAGTTTGACGAACTGGAAGCTTAGCCAGTCATATGCGCCTTTGACCAGAAAAGGGTTGATGAAATTTAAAGAAGACTCCTCTATATGCGCCCAAATGTAGGCATGTTAGGACAAAGCACACCCATGAAGACAAAATACAAGGCGTCTAAAGTGGGAGGTGGGTCCCTTTGCTGCAAGCTGAAGAATATTTCAGGTATTTAAAATTTAAAGCTTGACCCCTTTGTTGGCGCCCAAGGTGAGTTTTTCTTTTGGAAGAGAATCTAGGCGTGGGAATTTGAAATTAAGTGCCTCATATGCGCCTTGAATATGTGAGGGTGATTTTCTTTTGACATTAGAAATGTTCTCCTCTATAGGCGCCTAGAAGTTAAAAATAACATGAGTGTTTGGATTTGAGGCTGGACCCACTTTATGCGCCTAGGGAGTAGTGGACTTGAAGAATATTCAAGGTGTTGAAATTACAAGTTCCCCTGGCAAAGTGCGCCCAAAGATGTTGGAAGAGGAATAAGCGCCCATGCAAGTTGATGAAATATTATTTTCTCCTAAGTATTGAATTGCTTGAGGACAAGCAATTTCAGGGAGGGCGGACTGTAATGTCCCCTTTTTAGCGCGATTTTGTTTTATGGTGGGTTTGCCTATTATTTTGATCCTCGTAGGCTAGTGTGTTAGATAGAGGATCTTAGTGGCAGAGTATGGTGGATTTAGTCATTTCCACTCCTTCACTTCAGTATTGGATTCAGTGCAGGCATTTATAGTTTAGTCTTTGCCAACTTCTAATGGCACAAAAAAATACTGAGTTTGGAGGGAGTTATCAGTATTTTGGTGGTTAAGTTATTTATTTAACTTATTGATTTATTATAAAGTCAAATTGACTTTATAAAAGTAAACGCCACTTAAATATATTATAAAGTGATAAATAAATCACTTAAGTGAAAAGGTGCGCCCAAAATATTTAAAACAACTATTGAGAATGGCTTAAATACATTTTAAATGTATTTAAATGACAAAAGCCGTACTTTTCTTCGAAGTCGTGCTTTTTGGAGATATAAGGGAAAATATGCAAGTCAACCTCAGCTATTGATTATTTGACATTGCATCTTTGGATTTTCTCGGTGGTTTTTGTCTGAGGACAAGGGTTTCAGGATTTTCTCCATTGGAGAGCGATAATTCTTCAATGTTATGTGATTGTGAGACTGTGAAATACCAGTTGAATGGTTGCTACTGAGGGAGCTTCATACAGGTGTTCATCTGAGTTTCTATTCAGTTTTTACCTGATTACAATAAGGGAGAGGGCTTTCACATTTGGGATTCCATCTTTATCAGTTTTTCCTGCTTCAATAAAGAATTTTCAACATTCTTCACAGGTCGTACTTTACATTGGGAGGCGTGTTCATTTGGGAGATGTGTGTGAAGGAGAAGGCAGAAACGCCTTCCTTTTGGGCAATCTCTTTGCTCCATCTTGGACACCTATCTTTCTCAACAGTATTTCTCCAGTTTCTATGTGGGAGAAAGCAGATTTAGAGCCTAGGCGTTGCATTTCACCAATTTCAGCAATTCTTGCCTGGCATGTACAAAACTTCTTTATTTAATTATTTTGAGGATATCTGGGTACGTCTATTGTGTGCTATTTGTTTGTATCAATTGCTAGATCTACAATAGTATTGCAGTTGTTCTTGAATTGCTTGTATTTCAGTTCTATATCCAGTTTATGCTTGGCACACTTCTCTATTTGTTGCTTAAAATTCATTAAATCAAACACAAAACACAAAAACAAACAGTTTTAGTTCAGATCTTGAGTTGGAGCCAGCTGGGCTCTTCATAGACACCTCATCTTCCACCTCTTCTCATTCCTCTTCTAGGTGGCATTTCGACTTCTTAATGCAACTTATCAACACACAATCAAGTTTTTCTTGTCTCTTTCAGGTACCAAACTTTATTTGATGTCAAATTGATGCAGAGGGAAAGGATCTTGCAGTAAAAGTACAATGATCAGTGACTTGTTTGACAAATTGTCTCTTCCTAGTAGCCCTGTTTTAGGAAAAATCTAATGGGACAATTTTTTTTACGGAGGTTGTTTCGAATATAAACACACTTTTAGATACCTTTTATGGAGATACAACTCCCTAAACAGTGAAAGCCTCCAATCAGAAATGTAAACCCTTCAAAACTGGACAATTAATAGTCCTAATTAGCCCTCTAGGTTGCTAAAACTGAGTTTTTTTTTGAAATAATGCCCTCACACGTGCCAAAATGTTACAAAAACTATTTGAACAATTGAAGTAGGTTCCATAGACCTACAGACTAAATTATATCAATTGGGTGGGCACATTTCTCCCAAAACTCAAATTTCTTCCTTAAAACCTTAGGCAGGGTTTTGACAGGGCAGTGAGTAAGAAAAATTGTTTTCTGATTCACTTTCATGATCTCTAATCACATGCATTAGGTCTGTATAGACCCTTAACAACTCCAACAACAAGAAAATTAAACAACTAACTTCAAAATTTACTTCTTTTGCAAAAAAGGAGGTCTAGAACATTGGTAACACTCTGCCAGTATACCTGCAAACAAAAACTTAATTTTTTTTCTCTAAAAAACAATACAAAACTAATTTTCCATGTTTATGCAAATGCTTAAACATCCCTAACTACCTGCCTCACGCCCATGCAAACCAAACTTTACAAATTAAGCATTCAAACCCCTAATTAGGTACTTGAGTTGAGCAAAAACACCAAAATTTGAAATTTATAACTAGTTATTTGTGCAAACTTAATTAAACACATCCTAACATGTGATTGAACACCTAACACCACATTTTAATGCAAATTTATAACAAGATAAAATGATGCTCCTGCATCAACAGGGGTTCTTGGCTAAACTAGTATCATACAATTTATTCCTCAAATCTTTTATTTTTTAAACATTATACCTCTTGTTTCTATGTAACATCCAAGTAGCACCTCTAAGCTTACAGATTTTATGGTAAGGTTCATAGTGCCACTTCCTGCCTTTTTGGGTTCTGTTCTCATTGGTTCGTTGTTCTTCTCTGGAAATTTTCTACCACAAAGTTTCCACCAGTTCCCAGTCTCAAACATCCTGGCATTTGATGAACGTGCTTCTGAACTTATTGCAATATAGTTTAGGAGTTTATCAAAATTTGTTCCTATCGTATCTGAGTTTCTTAAATGCTTGAAGGAATGGGATTAATTATATTCTACTGAGTGGAAAAGAAGGTGCAATTTGATTTGTATCTCATCCCCTTTGGTTCTATTAGTAATATCAGAATCAGTTCTCACCTAATTTCCAGTTCTACTCATCCAGCTGGTTCAAATTCATCAAGTATAGTTAATCACTTGGTTGAGGTTGAAACACAAATAAATCAGGTTTAATGTATCTCCACTCAGATGGAAGGTGAAAGCTCATGACTGTCATAAACATATCATCTGGCTATTGCATGTAATATGTGACGAATAAAGTAGCAGATATATTTTTTAATTGAATCTGTAATCTAACTTGACATTGTTACAATGATAATAGAACATAATAGTTGAAGAAATGGCTCTTGGATTAGATAAACAATATTTTGCAATGTAAAATCAAATTTGGAGTAAATTCTTTTTAGAATTGGATACAAGATCATATAAGTAGGTTTCACATCTTTTGATATGGTATATGATCTTAAATTCAGGTTGGCCACCAGATAATTGTTACTTATTCACAATGTATGGGTTTGCCATTGTTTAGAAGACGGATACAAGGTACACCAAGGTAATTTAGTATTATGAAGGAAAAAGTCCCAGGAACAAGGCATTCATGGCTACAATTATTCTTATTTTTTCTAATATTTTAATGTTTGCTCTTTGAGATTGCTATTGTATAATGCATTATCAGCACTTCATTGAATTTTTTAAATCTTACTGAAAGAAGAGATTGCCTCAAACATGAACTCACTTTTACTTTTACTTTTACATTGGATGAAATAAATATTTATATTATTGTATAAAACTTCTGCACATAAAAGCTGAAATGACCAAATTATTGTTGAGAAGCAAGTATTTTTGTCAGTCTCATTACTTGTGTTGCTATTAGAAATCCTCACCTTACCATACTCAAATTCGGCAAGAATAAAACATAGTGTATGATGTATTGAAACCTGTAAACTTATGGGTTTATTGATTCCCTGAGTTGTTTATACTCAAAACCATAATTACTATCACTGCACATAATATGTATAGCATCGTTCTGGTAAATGTAAGGGTTATTAGTTGATTTATAATAAGTATAGATATTTCATAAGTACTTCAGTGTCTGAAATTTTATCTTTCCCATTAAAATTCTGGTTTATTTACTTGCTGTTTTCTTAATGTTTTCTATGAAAACAATCCATTTGTGATCTAGAAATAAGTTGTTTAAGTGCTGAAACAGATGTTGATAGATGTATGCACATGTGTGGAATCAAAGCAAGCACTGAAACAAAACAAAGATAGAGCTTAACATGATAGATTATCCTGGAAAACTCAATGTGATGAGAATCTCCATAAGGGGAAGTTCTTGCCTTCTTTTTCCGCTTTCTCTGATGCAGATTGCAAGCTTGCTACTTTCTAGAAGCCTTCAAGTACACCAATCACCATCTTATAGCTTACAAGATTCTGCAACTTCTCTCAGATGCATACTTCTGTATGGCACTCAACTTCCTATGCACTAATCAAGAAGAATTAACTCATAAATATGCTTTACAATGATCCTTGAGGGTGTATTTATGCAATTACTACAGGTAAAGTCTCAAAAAAAGAATCCTAAAGGCCAAGAAATGGAAGGGATATCCTTTGCAACCGTTAATGCCACATAAGACAGCACAAAACTGCCACATAAGACAGGGAAAACAATCACTTGTGTACTTGGCAGTTTGATAACCAGTAGGAAACATAGGCAATTGCCATGATACATGCACAAATGACATCTTGTTGCAATAGGCGATTTTGTCACTGTCAAAATTGTGCTCCTTTTTCTCTATTCTCAGAATAAACTACTTCAATTGTGTTTGGCTCCAAGATGTTTGGAAATCTTGGAGATGTGCAACCTTTGTAAACCTTTCTACAACTTTTGTACTTTTTTTTTTTAGGCAAAAGTGGCAAGCCACTATAAATATATTAATATTAAAAATAAGTTTACAAAACCCTGGTTCAGGCGAGCATACCGGCGGGAAAGAACTAGGAAGAAAACCCCCGGTTATAGCTCGAGAAAGACCATTGACTGACGCTTTTCGATTCGACTACTTTTCAATAACTCACAAAATAACCCATTTACATTTTACAAAGATCATGACCCAGACTAGACCAAAATACAGACGTTGCACCCTTTCACTATCAAGACCCCTTAAAATCCTTTACATAATAGGCCCCATTACATAGCCAAATACAACATTAAAGACCCCATAGACAAAAATACAGACGCTGCACCCTTTCACTATCAAAACCCTTGAAACCCTTTACATAATAGGCCCCAATACATAGCCAAATACATCATTAAAGATCCCATAACAAAGAAACTAATAACCCTTTACAAGTTTCACAATTATGACTCAATTACAAAATATTCCAAAATGATAGCTTCTATATGAAAACATGATTAAAATGAAGCCGACTTGTTTCCTGCTCTTCGAGGTCCATTTACAGAGCTTTCTTCATTCACCACCTGCTTCCGCTTATAATCAAAATCATGCGATGGAATTGATTTATTTATGTCAGGAATGTAACGATAATAGAGTTTCCCCTTCTCAGCTTGTGGCCGAATTGAAAGTTGGAGATCATGAACGCATGTATGATTCCTCAAAAAGGATATTGCATGATACTTCCTCTTAAAATCATCTATCTCCTCCATAGAAAATTCAGATCTGTACTTGTTAAGAACTTGATACAGGTAAGAAGAAGTATCATGCATTGTTGATAAAAGCATGCCTTGGAAAATTTCTGCATATCTCTTTTTGAAATGAATTAAATGTCTTGGGAATAAACCTCCCACAAGACCATCACCCTTGGTGAAATCTACTTTATTCTTGATAGAAATTTATTATTTTTTTAAGTGCTTTCAAGTTACATCTCAATCTGAAAATAGCTGCTTAGTTATCTGATTTTGCTAACTCTCATGATCAATTAGGGCTACATCTCTCCAGCTTAGAGGCTTTTGGTCCTCAAATGCTTAGAGACTCAAGAAATGAAGAAACAATTCCTTCACATTCTCCTTTAAATACCACTTCGCTTTGCTTGCCAATTTTCCTTTCAATCTAATTTGTTAACTTTCTAGCTCGTCTCCTTGATGTTCTCACCCTATTTTGCTAAACAACATTCTTATCTAACTCTTCATGACCATTAGGAGCAAGGTCTTCAATGGAAGGCAACAAAAGATATTCTTCATCATCTAGCATGGAAGGTTCATAGAGATGTAATTTTTCTACATTCACAATGCAATACAACTCCACGCAAGGAGAAAGGTCTATTCTAGATGCATTAGTGCCCAATTGATCAAGAATTTTAAATGAACCACACCTACATTGGTCTAAGCTTATTTGATTTTCTTTGGATTTTTTCTTTGTTCAAGTACAACCCTCCTTTGTCCCCCAAGTTGGAATTTGTGCTCAACCCAATGCTAATTATCTCTTGCTCTATATTAGCTTGAGAAACTCTCAACTTTTCTTGGATCTCTCTACTCTTGGCAACTATAGAACCATTATAATTGGGCATACATTTGCCAAACTTTATGCCACAGTGTTGGACATACGAATGTTTGGCTACTTATAAAGGAATAACATTAGAGCTAAGGGCTAGGTAGGTTTCAAGAAGGATTACGAGACTATTGAACACATCTTTACACTTTGAGCTAATATTGAGGAGGTTTGCCATAGGTCATCTAAAGTCTTTTGTTGCTTTGTGTACTTTAGAAAGGCCTTCGACTCCATTTTGAGACACTTGCTTTTCTTGAAGTTGAGAGATATCAACATCCTAGACTCTTTGATTATTGCTGATTGGAGGCTTTATGAGATAGTTATTGGCTAGTTTCATGCTTATCACAATCTCATTGGGGTCAACCAAGGGCGTTTTCTCTCATTGACATATTTAGCTTTTACATTGATGAGTTAGAGGAGTTTCTTTGGTAACATACCCATATAGATGACAATTTTATTTTATTGAGGTGATTATAGCTATTCTTCTTTTTGTCGATGATGTTGTCCTTTCACACTTTGTTGAGGCCTTACAACAATAACTTGACACCCATGCTTGCTTCTATGAACTTCAAAGCTTGTGGTCAACCTTAGTAAAACTAGGGCCATGTTTCAATATTTCTAAGTACTTTCTCTATAGATTCTATTTTTTCTACAAACGGGAACTTCTTTACACATTCTTGCGGGTCCAATTTTTTGGTCCATCCTTTAGCATGAAGTCTACCTTTCTCTTGTGCCTTTGCAAGGGGTATGCCTATCTTTCCATCGTGGAACGCCAATGTTTTCAATTCCACTTTTAGGACATCCCTTCCAAATTGCACCTTTTTGATACAATCATCAAGCCTACTATTTTATATGGTTTAGAGGTTTGGGGACCTAGCTTGGGGGTTGTTACATGGGCCCATATTGTGAGTCTCTAGACTCTCATCCTACAACACATGATTCATTGCAAATGGATAGTTCCTTAATGCATTGTCTAAGCTTGATTTGTTGCCTAGTCATTGCGCCTTGAGACTATATTCAAGCATGCTTTCCACATTCACAGATACCAATCCATGGGGACCTTAGCTTCTAGTTTTGAGAGATTCATTTTTAGCCATTTGCTCATATCAGAGGATTACTTCACTTGTCCCCATTGCTTCCTTAGTGGCCACCAAATGCTAACATTTTTTGTACTTTGAGACCAAGTTACTTCTTCTTTCTATTGGCATCTCTATGGATAGGCTATGTACTCCCTAGGTGCTTGCCACCCCTTGCTCCTGCTTATGGAGGATCTTATCACTAGAATTGCTAGAGAGGACATCTACAAATAGTGCATTGAAACTATCTAGGTCTCCCCTCACAAGCCGCCTGGCTGCAAGCTGATTTTCTACCTTGAGCATTTCTTATAGATGGTGGATGGTTCTATTCACTGCCCCCACTTTTTCTTGTATCATTTGTCCCATGGCTTGAGGTTTCCCCTTGGCCAATTGAGAGTGCAATCTCACTAGTTACAGGTCAGAACTAATCGTCACATCCTTCATTAGGACTAAATATGTCATCTTTGCATCCTCATGAAGGTGGATACTAAGCAACACTTCATTTTCAAATGCACCATTTTACCATAAGATTCGGGGAAGATTTCACCACCTCTATACTTAGACTAACGGTATTTTTCCCTTTTTCTTTGTGAGGCCATCATTGTTTGGTGTAGATCCCCACAAAGTGTGGGGTTTAGAGGTTCCGGATCCCCCATGTTGATCATCTCACTTTTTTCTAGCCTACCTAGGTGACATGCAATACTAAACAACCTTTGGATACCTGAACTTCAGATATCATAGTTGATAGATCAATTAGGTGAGCTTCTCTCAACACACCATTACTACTTAAGTTACTAAGATTCCCCAACTTACTCTTCCTTAGCATCATGGCTTTGCTCATTCTTGTTAGCATGATTTGACGCCATTCCAACAACATGGATCTACTTGCTAGTCACCTCCAAACCATAGTTGTAGACTCATATTACAAGCTTCTTTTCTACTATGGGAGTTACATTGGCCTTGGATGTTAGGGGAGTTTCTAGAGGAATTGCTTTGATTCTTTGTAGGGTATCCCAATATGGTCTTTTAACCTTGGATACTCCTTGAGCAAGTATTATCTCTCACGGTTACCAATGATTTCTCAAACAACTTCACTTTAGACATAGACAGGGATATTTGATGAGATTTCCTTCTAGTCTTCACTAGCACATGATTTTTGGGCTCTTCTTTGGCCTTCATTGTTATTTGTATCACTATTAGTTAGTGGCACAATGCTTTGTTTTGTCTTGTACCTTTATTATTTTGATTCTAGGGTTTTTTCTTCCTAGAACTTTCTAATGTTAACTGCTGTAAGTTCTAGTCCCATTGACCTAGTTTGGTCATCAATGGACATTAATGTAATTTCTTTCTTTCTTACCTTATCTTTTCAATGAAGATCTTATACTTAGCAATTTGTGAATCCACTTTCTTGCTTTCTTTTTGGCTTTCCCACCACTACATTAGAAGGATGAAGATGCAAGTACCCATTTTTTTTTTAAATGGAGATCTAGTAGTAGAGAAATGAATTGTCTTATATAAGAATGCTGGATATATGACAAATTTACGTCCCAAATCTTAGGATGCTTCCTTTTATACCTCCATAAGATCTGTATTAATTTTCTACCAGCTTGTTCTATTTGACTCTTTACATCCAAAAATCTTAGGATTCTTCTTTTTATACCTCTATATAAGAGTTGTATTAATTTTCAATGAAGATGTTTTGTTGTAAAACAAGCCTGTAAACCTGTTGTTTCTGTTTGAAACAATAGAGCTAGGGCTGCCAAAGTGAGCCCAAACATTAAGAAAAAACAAATCAGTAGCTTCATTGTCCTTATGAGTCTCTTTTACATTTAATGAGAATGCACATTTTGCAAATCCAGTCTTCAATGAACAGAAAGTAATCATGCTATTTCTTTGACATGGACAAACCTCCTGAAAAATGTAATGTCCATGCGGGTCCAGATCTGTATTCAATTCACCAATCAAATCACAGTAGCTCAGATCATTACTTGAAAATATCAGACTTAGATTTATCCTTCAACAATGAATGAGGAAATGACTCCTGATATTAATATATCTGACACCGATAAAAGCACTCAGATCTCAAGAAATAGAATTAAATCAACTTGGGCTGCCGATCACAAAGGAGGTGTAATGATAACAACACAAAATAATATATCACCAATCTTAGACTAATTGCAGAAGTGTGCGATCAACAGTTATACTATCTTGAATGAATCTTAGTACAGAGAATTTATTGACTTGCAACATGTCATCAAGGCAATCATGAACTAACTCACAATACCCAATTCAAAAGAAGCATATAGAACGCATCCCTGTAGAATGCCCGATTGTGTGATGGAATAGAGTGCTTGGCAAGTCGATGAAGATATCGTGGATGTTGAGAAGGATTTGTTAGCGACAGAATGCATCGCTGTGATGATGAGCATACGCCGTTTGCCTCTCAGGTTGTGTTGCCACTTCCTACGCGATTCTTGCGATGGCTTATTCAGCCCCCAATGCTGAGTTGATTCCTGTCACTGAAAGATGCTGCATGATGGTAATGATTTCTGTGCCCAGAAGGAATTGATTGAGTTGGGAATGCGTATCTCCTAAGTTCGCCAACACTTCTGACTTTTCTGCTTATCTGGAATGATGACAATTCTCCAGAGCGCAAGGCTCGGTATGGTGGCCAGAGCGAAGCTCGGCCAACTTAACTTCAATCGTCCTTCCTCAGTAATCTCTAAGCCCGGGTGAAAGTCGATGCTCCAAGATGCAAGGTTATCACCTGAACATGCCTTCGATCTGGAACCACAATGAATCGCCTCAGTATAAGAGGTCGCCTCAGACAAAAACAGATAAGAAGGAAATCCAAACTGGAAATATGCGAACAGAACCATGAATCCCAAACCTGCATGCGATGGGGGAGGGGCTACGTCCTCACACAAATCGCTTGGAAAGCTTCCCAAATCCATTTTGATCTTCTTGAACAATAACTGAGTTTAAATAGGAAATGCAATGCCTTCCTCAAAGGAGGTTGGCTAGGCAACGCTTAATAAATTTAATTATTTTTGTTTAATAATTTAAATTTATATTTAATAATATTATTATTTTATTTAAAATATTAAATGCAGATTCCTTCCAAAAATTGGGGACATGACAAAAAATCCATTGAGTTGCTCTCCCATGGTCTGGAAGGAATCCATAGTGACATAGACAATACTGACTTTTTACTGCCAGACTTAGTTGAATTTTGCATTTTTAATATTTGGTGCATGGACATAGCTTCGCAAATATGCAAGTGTTTTTGACATACCAAAGGGACTTGCAACTTTTTATGAATTTCACACCTTCATTATTTGGCCAATGTACATGCCTTTGCAAATATGCAAATGTCATTGACACACCATGGTAATGAGCTATTTTTGAAGTACGAGCTTCTGTGGTGAGTGGAGCTCTTTCCTCTTTACGCACATAAAGCATTCCCAGACTATAGAGCAAATATCCTTGGAGATTGTTATCTTCCCTAGGCTCAAAATTTGCACTTTTTTTCCAATGTAAATGCTGAAACATATCCCCAAAGATACATCTTACTTATACCTTTCACCATATGCTCCATGAGAAATGCCTCATGATGAGATATAGTGCTCAAAGATGAAACTAAATGTGGCCTATACAACACATTAACCAACTTGTTAGTCACACCTTTTTTATATGTGATAACCAAATTGAACTATGGTGAGAAACTCATCCATTAGTAATGACATGCCTGCTGCAATTTTGATTGTGCTTGAATATAAGAGTGGCTTATGATCCATGTGAATAATGGTTTCTTTTCTCATTAAATAGTGCTTTCATTTCTTTATAGTTTGAACAAGGGCATACAATTCCTTATTATATATGAAAATTGCTCAATGAAACAACTTGGAACGATACCAAACATGCTTACCTCCATGCAATATAGTAGCCCATATTGCTCAGTTGCTTGGATTTGTTTCCACCTCAAATGGTAATTATAAGTTAGATGGTGCCAAAATTTGTGCATTTCTAATTGTATACCTAAATTCAACAAATGCATTTTGCTGATTTCTCCCCAAATAAATGACTTACCAGAAATGCCGTTATGGAATACAAAAGTGCTGCTGTTCTGCAGAATGATTTGATGAACTTTCTCAAGTATTATAACACCCTAACAAAACTGTCTCAATCACATTGGAAGGCTTGGGCACTCAACAACAATTTTTTATATTTTTTTGATCAATTCTCTACTCTCCATCTCCAACCACATGGCCAATAGACAAGTGATTGTTGCACAAACTTATGTTTCTTTTGAATAAGCAACGACTTGTTCTCTTTCAAAACTTATTTCAAAAGCATTAGATGCTGTTAATTTTTTTCTGCTAAATACTAATATATCATCAAAGTGAACAAGGATACAAGAATCTATGAATGCTTTCAATACTTCATTTGCTAACCCCATTAAAGTAGCCTTGAAGAATGAGCTGCATTTAAATCTTAGTTGTCTTGAATGCCATTCCATACATCCTCAATTGTTACTTGATAATATTATGATTTCAAGTCCATGCTTTTCACTTCCGTATTCCATTTCTTGGCGGATATCTTTGGCTACAAGGGATTTGGATCATCTTCTCTTGCTCTAGCTATTCTAGTCACATGCATCAATGTGAGCATTTGGATTTATCTTTTGCAAGACAATACAAAACAACAATGTGCGAGGATAAACCTCTCTTCAAATTAGGTGGGGAAGATCTTTGAGATTTAACTTAACCTAAACCTAAACTAAATACTAAAACTATATATAAAATATACATATATATACATTTTACAAGATTTCACTGGGGGGTTTGTATAAATAGAAATGACTAAGTATGTATGTTTTTGCCTCTAATACACGTGCTAGGTTGTCAATAGTCGAACCTTGTAGATGACATTTTTCGATACCAAATGGAAATAAATTATCTGAATACAAGCAAACACAACTTCTTATTGGCTAAAACAGAGAAAGGTATTTTGTTGTAAAAATGGCTTTGAGGAATTTGAATTTGAACAAAAGATTATTCATGAAATTGAAAGGCTGTGTTGCATGTAAAGCTACAACCTAGATAGACAAATATATTCATATATGTATTTTAACATTCGATGTATGCATTTATATTCATATATATATTTGAACATATAATTTTGTATTTTGTTTTATTTTTAATATATAAATACATAAATATACATATTTTAAGATATAATTTAATATTATATTATTTTTTAATATGTAAATACACATGTATTTTAAGATACAATTTTGTCATATCCCCCGAAATGGTAACACTAAATTTGTCAAAATACAAATAAATAACAAAATATAAATATGAGTAATTGCAATATAATTATAATTATCGTAGATAATATTATAATCATAAATATAATATTAACAATTTAACCATTATTATCTTAATCATAGATAGGCATTATAATTACGATATGAATTTTTTAGAATAACCGATATTGTAATGATGAATCTGATTATAATATGTGAAATTTAGAAATATCATAAATATTTTAAACTGACAGATATCATTTCCTAAGAAATCATGAAAGAAATAATATTAAATAAATAAACAAATATAAAATATAGCATATAGAATAAAAGAAATAAATAACACTAAGCAGCCCTCTAATGTCCCCTTCTCATCAGTGATCAGCTCAGTTGCTCATCAGCGTATTCCGGAGGCCCGTAGGCTCGTTGAGGTAAATTTAGGGTTTCCTTGCTTGGAGGTTTTGGGGCATTTCTAGATGTTTACTATTTATAGTAAATACTATTTTTGGTAGTGAGTAGTTGTCAGTTCTTCAGTTCTTCTTTTTCTGTTGGAGCAGTTGTTTGAGTTTGAGTTTCGGCTTTAAAAAGCAGTTTTTGGTGAAATTTTTGAAATAAAGGGAATAATGTTATATTTTTCAGTTGACCCCTTGGCCTAGTGAAATAACTTCAAGTTGTGTTTAAAAGGTGGACTTGAAGGGGGTCGAATTCATTAAGGAGAAAAAAGGAATATTTAATAAAGTTTCATGTTGCCTTGAAGTGAGACACCACCTCTGAGGAGAATTAATAATTCTTGAAATTTGAAAATTTCCAGTGTGGCTTTTGGTGTTCCTTGATGGGGAATTGAAGAGTCATCTCCTTCTCTTTAAAAATGGAGCTTTGCTCCAGCATTTGGTATCCATGAACTTATGCTATTGTTATGCTGTCGAAATGACATTGTGTTTTCAGCTTTGAGGAATGCTTACCTCCTAGCCTCTTGACCAATTTCGTGTTTGAGAGATAACACTTAGTTGGCTAATTTGCTGCTTCTCAAATCAGACTAGCAGATAGAGCGTTCAAGTGGTGAATTTTGGTGTGATTTCCAGATTTTCAAGTTGCTGGTTCCTACACAGCTGAAGGTCGATTTTATTTCCAGCTTCTTGTATGATTTTAATTTTGTTGTGGGCATTCAACAATCTCATTTCTAAGGTTATGGCAACCCTTCCTACAAATTTTCAGATTTTAATTTGAAGTTTGTGATTTATTCTTGCAAAATCGCCCTTGCTAAGGGCCGTACCATTTTGTAAGCATTGGGAATTGTGCAATTAAATTAATGGTTGCCTTTTGAAGCTGTTTCTTCATCATGACATGGGCACCTATCCTCCAGAGGTTCATTGCAATTGATTTCACTCAATTCGGAGGTAAATTCATAAAGTTATGAGTATTTCATTGATTCACAGGTTGCTGGTTTACAATTTCAGTTTGCTGGTTTTATTTATCAGACTTCAAAAGATCAGAATTTGGCTTCATTTTCAGTGTTTGAGAACTTTGTAATTTGAGAGAATCATTCTTCACACATTGGCATTGTTCTATCATTGTAATACTAGTAAATTGCAGAGTATTTTGATTGTAAGGTTAAGCATTAGTAGTACTAATCTAACCATTTGTTATTGCTGCATTTACTTGTAATTTCTAAAGCAAACATTAATTACCCCTGGATGGTTTACCGCCAGTGTGGAGAATAAACTTTGTAACTCTCATTGTACCCATTGAAAAAGTGGAGAATCCCCACTCAAGAGTGGATGCTCGCCGCAGCGGATGAATTAGTTAGTTTGAAAAACTTCCATGGCTGGTTATCCGCCTAAGTTTATTTCAATTTTGTAATAAGTACTCCGCCATATGCTAGCACCTCGCCTTCAAAGGGATCTTGTGTGCACATTCTTGGCGTTGAGTTTTACCTTATATTTCAGTTGTAATCAATTTCAGTTATTAAGTTTTAGATCCGAGGGATCCTCTGACCATATGCCCGCCTTTCTTCCTTTAGTGGTTTTAGGGCGCATTCTTGGTTAGAGTTACTTTCCGCATCGTTTTGGTTAGGAGCTAACCTTAACGGGTGCGTGTTGCATTGTGAATGAGATTGAAAATCAAGAAAAAATTTGGTCGGCATATTATAGTGGAATCAGAGCAGAAGACCCTGCCATCCTGTGACTTTCAACAGTCAGTTGTTTGATGAGTGATAGAGAAACCAGACCATTCACCAGAAGTCAGGCCAGAACTCAGCATCAGTTCCCACCTGTTCCAGAGGCAAAAACATTTTTAGAGGCTCTAAGAGATCTTGGTAAAATAGTTGAAGGTACATGGAAGACAGTTGAAGGAGTTGGTAAAACAAGTGGAAATATGTCAGAAAGTCTTAGGCAAGCCTATGAAGAAAAGGAGGAAAGAATGGAAAAAAAGTTTGATGGGATGATTGACATGATGTCCCGATTATTGTCAAAATTGGGTCAGCAAGCAGCACATTGTTGGCATAACAACTAACACCTCTGGAGTATAAGTTGGTACAGACAGCTATGCACATTATGCAATGAGTGCTCTTCAGATTAGGAGGGGAAGCTCCCTCGTTGTGCTTGACAAAAGTGCTTGAAAAGGAAAGTAAACTAAACTATATCCTGTCTTTTTGTCTCAGCTGTGAGAGGTACAAGGCTTTCAAGAAAACTATATACGTTGCAGCTAAGTATTTTTTGGTTTCGCAAGACTTAACTACAACACACAAAACTAAGTAACTTAACTATCCAATCCCCTCAAGAATTCAGAACATGAGGAAACAGAGCGGGAATGATTATTTGACGATAAGCCGGGTACAGACTCACAACGTGAAGGCAAGGTGGCACAACTATCTGCTTGTCTGAATAAGCTTATTGGAAACGACAACACACGATAAACCAGGTATAGATTCTCAGCTTGGTGGCAAGGTGGCACAACTATCAGCTCAATTTGAATAAGTTTATTATTCACACACATCACACGATAACCAAGTACAGATTCTCAACTTGAAGGCAAGGTGGCATATCTATCAGCTCAATCTGAATGAGTTCATTGAACACAAAACATGAAGGATAGTCAACTAGGACAATAAATTGCATAGGCGAGACACGCATACAATCTACGATCAAACTAGCCACTATATCTAACTAAAGCAAGAATTCACCATCATAATTGCATGAAACCTAAGTTGCATAACAATTCATCATAATAGCAAATACTCATGAACAAATACAGAATGAGCAATATTGAAGGCAAGGTAGGCACAACATATATTTCTCTCTCGTGCAAAAGTTCTTGAACAGATACAATAATAGCGATACTACAGGCAAGGTGGGCATAGCATGTATGGTATCACGCAAAAGTTATGTACAAATGAGCAAAAGCTCTTATTTATAGACATCACAAGGTGTAGGGAATCCTAAAATCACCTTGAGTCAACTACAGTCTTGCAATGCATGCAAGATCATTGTTAAACCCTAATAAAGCAAACTATACAGTTAACTGGAAAGCTACCGTCAGTTAACCGAAACATCTAATCTAAAAATGGACAATGTGCAAGCATGCACGTCCTTATTGAAAGAAAGTTAACTGGAACATTACCATCAGTTAACGTAAACCCTAAATACAACTCCATGTGAATAAAGCTAATCCCAGAATAGACATGCATGAGATGAGACAACGAGTTAACTTGAAAAGATAACACCAAGTTTAACTCCTGTGTATAACGTCTATCTTGAGAGGTGGGAGCTGAAATCTACTGATCGTGATCTCGAGCAACCAATCCCTCAACGAGATTGTTAACTGCATCACTGTCTGGAGCTCTGATACTCTATCGAAGAATGCTATGCCTACGTAGCATGTCCTCACCAGCTGTGATCTGGGACTGAAGTTCACCTCTGCTCTTGGTTGCTTCATCGAACAATGTGGACATCATTGTAAGTTGATTAATCTTACAGCCAACGGTCTCCCCACTGAAAATAGTATGAATGAATGCTTGGAGCTCTGACTGTACATCGGTAAGTTCAACATATGCACCACCCTCAATCTGATACTGACACGGTAAGCGAGATACTAAGGTTCTCACAAACCGGAGTGCACTAGTAACGTGCTCTCTACTCTCAGCCAACTTTGACGCCATTGTTTCCTCTATCTATGCCTTGAAAACCAACTGTGTTTTCCAAGAGTAGATAGCTTCTTTATCCTCTACATCTGTGACTGATTCATATGCCATACTCAGGTGAGCAATCATAATCTCATCTTGGGGTCTATTAAATGCCATGTCTCGCTCCTCATCTTGGAGACGTAGACGGAGTTCTCGTGCATTATACCACAACTGATATAGCTCTGTAAGCATAGAACAACCTCTAGCAACAAACTCCTCCCATTCCTCCAAATGCTTGCCGTATGCAACCAAATGATTAAGTTGGCCCTGTTCTACTGGAGGCTCAAGCATCGGCGGGAGTGTGGCGGTGACATTTGACCTGTGTACAAGGCTAGAAATGTATTGACAAAGTTGTCTGATTTCAGCCTTGAGGGCTGCCTTGTCTTCTCCGTCCTTCAGCATTCTATCCCTTGGCACGGTCTGTAGCAACCTGTAGGAGATCAACCTGAGTCTGGCATGTGCTACGACCAAGGTTGACTGTGATAACCTCAAAGTCCTGAGATTCCAACTCATCCAAGCTCTTCCCCTATGGAGGTATAGCAATCTCAATGACGATCTCCATATCAACATTCCTCTCCACGTGGACCATGTTCTTGATCCTCTTGTCTGGCACATCCTGGTAAACCTGATCAAAATATGAATGATTAAGGACATAGGATGGCTACCTCCTCTTCCTTCCCAGCTGAGTTTCAATCCAAGACTGGTCTCGGCTAATGCTACTGGAAGGATCTGTACTAGCAACAGGAGGCTTTGACGAGAGTGAATATGTAGAGGAGTTGTCGCGAGATGGGGAGTCTAAATCCAATTCGATATGAATCGGGACTGGTGACTGCTCCAGAACTGGTATAGGAACTTGAGGGTGAACCTTAGGCACTGGCGGACTCTAAACTGGCCTCTGAATTGGCTTTGTGATAGGCTGTCTGATAGGATCCGTGTGTGTATCAATGGCAAGCGTCTAACCTTTTGAATTGTTCGACGCTTGACTTTTCTTGGGAGGGTTACTCCTTTTTTTGTTTAGGTTTCGACGAGGAAGGTAGCGAAGGATCCACCACTGGCGGCTCTGCTCTAGGCATACTTACCCTCCTGGTCTTCTTGCTGTCGAGGTAAAGTATACTGTTCTGGATAACTCTACTTGACCTCTCCTTTACTGTTGCATACTCCTTGGCGTACCAATCAATTGCTGGCAACGGCTGTGTGTCAACCTACTCTCTGAAAAACTGAGGAAGGACTTCACCCTCATCATCTGATAAACTTCCCACATCTTCTGCTAAGAATACAAAAATTTGTGAGAGAGAGAAGCGGCCGTAGCTACGTCTGCGAACCTCGAAGTCATCCACGCAATTGGCCCAATAGTCTTCCATAGAAGGCTGTAATGTCCCCGTTTTTAGCATTTCAATTTTCAGTGATTGATAGCCTATTCCCAGTGTGCTGTCGGCTAGTCAGTGGCAGAATTAGGGTTTCCGGCTGCTTGATGGGTTCTCTTGAAGATTTAGGGTTTTGCTTGTTGGAGTTTGGGTGTTTGGATTCTGGATTCCTTCTGGGTTTTCTGAGAGCTGTCTGCGTGCAACACCAACAGTAGCCTTTCACATGTTTGTTGACTGCGTCGATCACTGCTATTGATGTGTTGACTGTGTTCACGTTGCCTGTGCATGATCTGCGCAGCGTCCAACATTCTAGACGTAGTTTATTTTTCGCAATTTTCAACTTATTGAATCCCACTCTGCCATTCACCGTTTTTCGGGCATCTTTCGCCGTAGATCATTCTGTGCAATGTTTGAGGCTGAGATTTTGATACCTAGTATCATGCCATCCTCCATTGATGACCTCAAAGGTCCTAATTTTTCTTCTGAAAAAGTGAAATAGACCCACAAGAGGTAAACCGACTTTTTGACGATTCTGATTGGACCAATGTGATCGCGACGAAAGATTAACCAACCAAAACCATTTTGAGCCATTTCTGGAAAGATCCTATTTTTAGGTTTTTTTCTAAAAATAGAGGCTTGAAGATGTGCTTGTGGCCTTTGCAAAGTAGTAGAAATAGAATTTTGAAGACCCCTCCCCCTTAGTGGCAAAAGCAGATGTGGGTTGTTGTACCCAAAATAAATTTTTGGCATTCTGCTTAAATTGAGCGAAATCATGTAAAAATGCCATCAAAAGTCTGTTTTAGGTCAAACCAAACATAAGGTCTTTGTGGGTTTCTTTCAAGGAACATATGTGTAAAATTTTGAAAAATTGAAAATTAGGGTTTCATACCCCTATTTTTAGGGAAACCCCTGAAAATAGGACCTTCTCATAAATGATTGAAAATAATTTTGATAGGATTAATCAACTTCACGATCACACTGGTCAAGTCAGAATCATTAAAAGACATGTTTTACTCTGGTGGGTCTATTTCTATTTTTTAGGAACAGAGTTAGGAGCTCTGCAGCCATTAATGGCATATCGGGTAGTACCAAGTGCTGAAAGCTAAGCTTCAAAAGGTTCAATGACGTAACCATGGCAGAAAAGGATAAAAAAGGTGTCGTTTGATGGAGGAGATTCTGGAAACTAAAAAAGGCCAAAATTTGGCTAACTCTGAAAAACCACGCCTTCTTACCAAGGAGGAAATCTAGTCAAAGGAGTCAAAAGGCGCGCCTGTTGAATAAGATGATGCAGATGTCAATTCCTGAGAAAACTTGTCTTCGTGAGATCTCTTCAGCTCCAGCCCAGCTATGCAACGAATCTGTCAGCCAGCCTGTGAGACAAATCAAACAACGTCTACGGTTGATCGTCAGAGCATACAAGATAGAAGGTGAATTAGTGAACTCCAAATCAAAAGCGCCCTTGCTTGCTAGGGGCGACCTTTTTGAGACACCTGATGAGGTAATCAACAACTGCTTTATACAAGGCATTTGTTTAACTCCCTCCTAGCTTTGCGATCAATCTGACAACACGTTCACAAGACCTGTCAAATAGTCCAAGACTGAGATCAAGCAGAAAACGCCAGACATGGAGACTGAATGAAGAACATTGAAAATGGCTAAGTACCAAGGGAAAAGCGCCGCTACTGAAGAAAGGCGCCTAGTCTTTTGGGCATCCAGATGCAATCTATCTGCTCAGTGACCTCCAGGATGATCTTTTGCACTTTGACCGATCTCGACGATGAAACCATCGGTGAAGGCAACAGACAACTCAGTCAACTGATGACGGAGATCAAACTAAGGCAGTTCATAGCACGAATATAATCAATCAACAAGTCAAAAGCGCCCCTGCTGGCCATGGGCGCCCTTGGATTTGGAGGACTTAAATAGACCTTCAAGAGTTGAGATGCCAATCATCCTTTCCAGGATTGAACTGGTCATCCAGTGAATCATCAAGCAAAGTCATCAGATTCATCAATCGATGGTGATATCAGATCGAAGCACGAAGGGTCTAAAAATGGTGAAAACAAAGAACAATCATGTAAATTGACGAAGTCAGGGCTAAAAGCGCTCCTACTGGAGAAAGGCGCCCTTTAATCTGGAGCCTCAAACTTAGGTTTTTGACGTGATTGCTCCCAAGCATACCTCTTTAGGATGGTTCTATCTCAACAACAGAACAGTCAACAACTGCTAGAGATCAACTGAACGACTGAGAGCAAGGATCCAACAGAGACACTTCAACCTGGAAAATATTGAAAAAAGTGCTCAAACTCAAAATGGATGCCTAAAATGGTCAAGGCAAGATTTGTTGACTTAAGATATTTTGGAGGCAAACTTGGCCAAATCATCCCACAATCAGTGGAAATCAACTTTTTGAACTCCAGATCAGGCTAGATCAGGCTTAAGACATGAGTTGGCGCCCAAACTTCAAGGATTCAGGCTTGAATGACTATATATCAACTCTAGGCATCCCTTTTTCATTATTTCTTTTGCAGGTTGAAGATCAAAACAACGAATTGCTCTCAAGGACGTCTTTTCAAGACTAACAAGGGTTTTTGGCCGTTCTTCAATATTTTTTGAAGATCAGTGGCATAAGGAGATTTCTTCTTAGAGGTTGAATCCAGAGGCAAATTTTCTCAAGGAGGCAGCTAATAACTTCCAATCCACCTCTTGTCTACTTCCTCTTTTCTTGTCTTAGGTTTTCTTGCATGTCACCAAAATCAACAGGCTACCACAGATCTGACCAACTGGGTATGATTAGCATAATTTTTTAGTAAAACCCATTTCGTCAAATTTTCCAGAAACAACAAATTTCCTAACCCAATTTTTGGGGGTTTTTCCGAAAAAGTCTTAGAATAAAATTTTTGAGGAACTGGGTTTGTTCAGCATTGAAGCACGAACAAAAACCATGTGCTAGATTTTTTCCGCAAAAATACTTCTCAGCAGATGCTATTTCTAGGGTTTTTCGAAAATTGTAAGAATAGGGTCGTGTGTACAGTCGATCTTTAAGTCTTTCAGGATGCAGTACTCGCAGGTGCAATACAAGACCAAGACGACCTTGTACCATGATTTCCTGAAAACGACTGACACAGACTTACATCAAAAGAACCTAGTGGTCGATTCGGAAGATTTGGAGGGCATGAATCAAATCATGCTACAAAACATAGAGGAATCCGGGTTGCTTCAGGTTGTGTCCATCCCCATCACATTACAGAGTGTGGAGCTTGTAATTGCTTGCATTAAGCATTACAATCCTACCATGAGAGAAATCTGATCAGTGGATGGGAGGGTAATCTGCAGTTTGAAACCAAAGGACATTGAAAAATGTTTTGATATTCCACCATGCCCTACCAACGTGGTCATATCGGTGAAAGAATGCAAAAAAGGCATTCGAAGCATCAACAAACAAGTGTTTGCAGAAAATGGTAGAACAGTGGTTAAAGGTGAAAAAGGCCTGCTTGCCCAAATTGGTTGGACGAGGAGAATTCAGAGACGAGTATGCAATGTTGATCACTCTACTTAGCAGGATCATTGGACAAGAAGAGGGCAATCAGTTTCAATTGTGGATGTACTATGTCATTGCCAAGATTATCAGCAAAAGAGAACATTACGACTAGGCCACCCTAATCAGTGACACACTCCACCAACAGATTACTGGGTTTCTAGAGGCTCATAGGTTCCACATGTGTTCCTACTTGGTATACCTGATTGCTTGCCAAGGCGAGTTCAGGACACTAAACACTGTGGGGACCTTAGGTGTGCAGAAGGTTGACGAGTACTTTCCACGTCTTGAGTTTACTCAAGCGGAATGACATTTCAAACGGATAAATGACCTCTTCATCATGCACATTGTACGAGACCTCGACCATGAGATGCACATGCGTATATCACCAGTAGCCAAGGAGGCAATGGTAGACTGGGCGGATTGGTTTATCCAATTCCCCACCTTCACCTACATACGCGTGTATGGTTACAATGGTCATCCCGCCATGATGCCACGCTACCCTTCAGATAGGGTAGTTTTCATGGAATTCCTAAGGCAGTTGGCCGAAGTTCATACTCACCTACACTTGAAGAAGAATCCAGCTGCAAACTTTCCCATTCAGATGAGACTCTATAGATGTAGAACAGCAGCAGATGCCAAGTTGATGAGCCAAGAAACTGTGAGACTCAATCTCAAATACCTCATTGAGAGAAGGTCATATGATCCCAGAGGCCTCTATGCAGCGCATCTTGAGCAATGCTCATCACACGAATCTTCTATGGAAGATTACTGGGTCAATTGTGACGATGAGTATGAGGTACGAAGAAGGAACTATAGCCGGTTTAGGTTCTCACAAATTGCTGACTTTATGTCAGAAGACATTGAGGGCCTATCCGATGATGAAGGGGAAGTCATTCTCCCCTCGTTCTTCGTAGATTCAGTGGACTCACAACCACTCGGAAGAGTGGATTGGTATGCTAAAGAAAACCCATCTATAGAGGAGAGAAGGAGTAGAGTTGTCAGAAACAGTCAACTCTACCTAGACAGCAAGAGGACAAGGTAGTACTTTCCCGAACAGAGCCGCCACCGGTTCGATCTACACTACCTTCCACGTCAAGGAAGAAGCCTAGATAGAAGCAATGGAGCAATCCTCCAAAAGGGATGCGGATGTCAAGACACACGAGGGGAAGACCGTAGGAGTTATATGTGGAGACAGCCACACACACACCCAAGATAGTCATGGGAATCACTGCCCCCGAGCCAGTGATTGAGATATTCACTATAGAGATAGAGCCAATAGCAGAAGCAGTAGTAGCAGAAACAGTGCCTGTGATAGAGACAAAGCCACCTACATCACCACCATCACAACATGCATAAGTCTCCATCGACTTGGACTCTCCCTCGAGAGACATCACTCCAACATAGTCTTATTCATCGGGCATTCAGGGGCCCAATATTCCTCCTAGTGAGGCTAGCCAAGATTCTATCTGGCTTGAGGGTTTCCTAGGAAGGAAGAGGGAAAGGCCATCCTATACGCTTGACTTCACAGAGTTCGATCATGTCCCACAAGACATGCCGATAAAGAAATTGAAGAAGCAACTACATGTGGAAAGGAATGCAGAGAATGAGTTCATCATAGAGACTGCTGCCTCACCTGAGGTCGGAAACATACATGAGGTACAAGTTGAGGACTTCACATTGTCCAAGCTCAACCTCAGAAAGACCACACGTCAGGTGAAGGTAGAACTTCTCATAATTGCCTCATTGAGCATCCAAGAGAGGATGGCTAAGGATGGAAAGGACAAAGCAGCCTTAAAGGCTGAAAATCAACAGTTGAGAATGTACATTTCTAGCTTAATGCATGACACTCCGAATGTCTCAGTCTTGACACAGGAATTGCTGGATCTTCCCGCAGAGCAAAACCATCATCAACTGATGACATATGGAAAACACTTGAGAGATCAAGTGGAGGAATTTGTTCTTAGAGGACGATGTGTACTGGCTGAGCTATACCAATTGAGGGATAGAGGACATGGACTCCGTGTAGAGATTCAACAGTCAAAGCAAAAGATAGCAGAAAAGAGGCCAAACGATTAAATCACAATTGCAGATTTGCAATTGGCGTATCAATCAGTCTTCTCTGAGGAAAACAAACATCTTTTTGCTTGGAAAGAATAGCTGGCATACAAGGTGAAAGCCTATGATGCCAATTCTATAGAATTGATTGACTATCGACGGGTTGTCGCAAATATTATCAACTTCGCAAGAATGTTGGTAATATCGTTCCCTCACATAGAATATCAGTGCGAGGGAGGAGAGTACATTGAGGTATGTACAGTGCAAAAT
>VDFB02346292.1:0-39282 GCA_007258455.2 Sequoia sempervirens
TTTCCCAAGAATTTGAACTATGTTATGCACAAGCTCTATTTCATCTTCGCTTTCAATAATGCAATGTATGTTATCTATAAGAGGGATAGTAGTGGTTGAAATGGTTTTAGTGCTCACTTTATTTTGTAAGTTTGCTAGATATTCATGGATTTGGATTATGTTTTCTTACAACATACTAGCAACCATGGTTTCAACATTTGTCACATTTCTTGAAGGAAAAGAGTTGTTAAGGGTATGGTTCATACCTAGTGAACTAATGTCAACACTAGGAGTGAAAGAGCTAGATAACCAAAGATCCACGACGATTATGCTATCACAAGATGACATGAGTCTCAAAATTTGTCTCATTATAGTATTAGTAATAGGACACCAAGTAGAAATGCTCATACAAGGAAAAATCATGGAAATGAAAGATGTAATGAATCTAAGCTAAATGCAATGAAATGAATGTAACAAAATCCTATAAACTAAAACATGAAACTAACAATAGCAAATTGAAACATAGAACAGAGTTTTTAATGCTGGAAAATGCAGTCTAAAATCTAAAACAAGACTAAATCGGCCAAAGGTGCATATGAGTACCAATCATGGTTTTTCAAGTGTCTCAACAATGAATAAAAATTAGCACAAAATAACCAGAAATCAGGAAAAATTTCTTGTACTCGGACTAAATCACCCATAGGTGCTTATAAGTCCCAGTTTAGGGTTTTTGCACCATTTTCAACAAATTTTGTGTGAATTTTATGTTTTTTGTTTCGGATGATGTCTAAGCTAAGTGCAAATGTAGATTTTAGATGAAATTCAATGATGTAAGATGCAAAAATGCAACCTATATGCACTTTCACTAATGCAAGGTTTAGAAACCCTGTAATGCCAATTAACTAATGTAAACCCTAATGCAAAGTTAATGCAAGCTAAAATTAGGATATGATGCACTGCAAATCAGAATTAAGATGTTCTAAATGTAGGTTCACCAAAATAAAACAACAGAAATAGGGGTTCTCTATCTTTTTGAGAGATGGAACACTAGGGTTAGGGCCTATTCTAGACAGTTAGTTTCACTCAAGCAAACCCTAGAGATCTCAATCCAAGGATGTAATGAAGGAAAGAAATCTGCTAAAAGTTGTCCTAGGGTATGATTAGTGACTAAAGAGGGGTTCACCGCCAAGCTAGGGCTTGGAAATACTAATCACATGCAAGATCTAATGCCAAGACCTAATGATATGCAATACTTCACTAAATGACCTAGAAATGAATGTAAAACATAATAAAAAGTTGAGAAACTAGAAATGTGCACCTGGAAACTTGTAGTAGCTTCAATGGAGACCTAAAATGTTGAATATGTTGAATTTAATGTCTACTAGGACTCATACACTATTCTAGGTGATTTAATCCCAGATTAGCATTTTTGGGCAAGAACATGAATATGGTAGAAATAAGTCTCAAACACTTGAAATCTAGAAATTTCATTGTATTGGGACTCATACGCTAGAAGTGGCATATCAGTCCCATTTGGACTTTTTAATGGATTAGGATCTAAATATTCTATTAAATCTTCGCTTTGTCTTCACAACCTAATTTCCACATCTGACATGTCAAATTCTACCTTGTAGATATCTTTCAATGATCTTGTAGATGATGTGGTAACTTTAACAACTTTGAACACTTGACAACTTCTTTCCAATCTTTCTCCTTAGAGGGTCTTCAACCTAGATCTGCAAATCACACACTAAAGAGAGGGGAAAATGTTGTTTTGTTAGTAGAAAGGGGTTTTCCTTGGTCAAACCTTGTTTTGGTAATCAAACCTTGTAAGGAAATGAAGGATTGATGAATGAACAAGATGCTATGATGCAAATCACCGAACCCTAGGAATAAAGTGTTGTAAACATGTATGAGATGGATCCAATGGATGTAGATCTTGACTCTTGGTTGAATGTAATAGATCTTGAATTGAATGCTTGCTTGAATCATGAAAACCCTGCATCACAATTGTTAGCTCAAAAACAACCATGATGCATGATGACCTTGACATGATGCTTGATACTCAAATAAAGCCCTAAAAAACTTGATAATCAGCTCTTGAATTCTCTCTTGATCATAAATTTTCTATAATGCATGAACACTTGAAAGCTTAGGTCCCTTGATTGCTTTCTAGATGAAAAATGAGTGAAATAACCTTGTATTTATACTTGTTTATGTCAAATTTTCCAAAATTAGAACACTACAAGCCGGCATCAGATCTAGGAGAGTAAAATCGCACCAAGAATTTGAATTTAATTTAGGTTTAAGCCACACGATACTCATACACTAGTTGTGGTGTATGAGTCCCATTATGCTAGGCTATGGGACATATTTTTCAAGAAATGTTTATATTAATCTAAAATGTAGATTGGGCCCCCAAAACTTTGGTGGGCCCATATGCCCAAGGTGGTGTATGAGTCCCATATCACTAAATCTGGGCCATGCAATCCAAAAATAAATGAATTATGACTGGATGTTGGTTTATTTCAGGATTATCCTCAGAAAGATGCATTAATTAAGGCTTGTGGATGCAAAATAAGGCCAAATAAGGCATAAAGAAGCTCAATTAATTAATAAAACCCTAGATTAGTGTGAAAGTATGGTAAAAAACTTTACAACACCCAAATAAGGTACAATTAGGTCAATTTAGTTTACAAGGGTTGAAGACCTAATGTGAATGTGTTAAACACACTACAACACTAAATGAAGGTCACATTAAGCTTCATTTAAAACAAGAAGCGACTAAGCAAGAAGCAAAAGTGTAGAGGGATACTTTTTCTGTTGCCACACTTGTAACAAAATTTCCTTGAAATTCTTAACAAGATCTGAAAATAGAACATAAATTATGATAATACAATATTTTTTTGGTTTAAATATTGTGTTATGCCTTATGGATCAAGCTAGCAATGTTTTTATCAAAACAAACAATTACAAGTCTGATATGAAAAAATTGAGGCCAAATTTGGGCAAAGACTAGAGATAGGATTCTGCACAATGAATTTGAGCTCAATTTAATAGGACTAAGTCACCTAGGGTGACTATGTCCTATACACTTCACAAGTAGTGTTTAGAACAAGGTCAGCCAACACCCGTGCAAACACATAAAACAATTAAGTAAATGCATCCTTAACATAGTCCAATCTTTTTGGACAACAAACTTCACTTGAACATGATCTATAGTAAGAAATGAACACATGTAAATTCATCCAAAAGCATCGCAACAAACTTCACCTAAAGAGTATGAATATTTTGTACATTTGAATATCTTTATTAGCCACTATAATACAATGTAACTTGAAAACTCAACATTAGGAACACCAAATATCAATTCATTTTGAACCAAGCAAGAGAGAAACCTTATCAATATATTCTCATAACTGCAAGTCTTGAAACCAAAATGCGGAGAAATGTGGAGCAAAAATATTTCTCCTAGACCATAGCCAGACACATTGAAATGCACAGTTCACATACTGGTGGAACTATCTTGCACTGTATGATGATCCAAAATCCCAAATTCTCAATATAGTAGCTACCAATAGCCATGAACAATACCTTAGATCTACACAAGCATATCATCAACCTAGAAGAAATGTGAAAGGCACATCCTAGAGCAAACACTTAATACTTGCATAATATCATTTTTACTATTTGTCGAATTTTCTCATTTGAAAGTGCTTGGAGATCAAGTACCAGAGACATTAGTTTAGCACATTACTTTACTATAACACCCTTCCAAACATAGCAACATAAGGATAACTCCATTTACTCATATCACTTCTTTAACATCTCAACTATACATGCACAAACTACAAACCTTCTTTATTACAATTTTCTCAATATCCTCAACATATACAATCAATAACTAGCTTGCATACACATAGTTGACATCAATGAAAATAGCAACCAGTTGACATCAATGACAACACTTTTAGACTTGTAACAAAAGGATCTCATTTTAGAATGGGATCCCTTTTTATAAAATGGAATCTTGCTTTTTAAAATTTAAATTTTTTGGTTGGGTTTGTGCTTTGTTTTTTAATTAAAAAAAAGGCTTGGGGACCTGAACCTAAGCTTTGGACCTGGTTTGACCTGCAACTTGAAGTTCATATCAATGTCACAAGAAAATAGTGACTTTTGACATATGTTTGAAGACCATTTTTGCAAAAAAAAATTGACGAAATTAAAACCTATTATAATATAGATGTAACTATGTAGATTCTGTGGTTTTTCTTATGTAGATTCTATGGTTTTTCTTTGCAACCTATCATGGTCTAAAGTTGGAACAAGTTAAATGTTATAATAAAGTATGGCTTGAGGGGGATTCTCTCAATATCATCAATAATTTGAATAATTGTGTTGTCCATTCATGGACTATTGAATCTTTGATTAGCGATTCTATTGAAATTCTTAAATCCTTTGATGAGTATTACATTTCTCATATTTAGAGAGAGGGAAATGGATTAGCTGATGTCTTCACTAATCTTGGAGTTAGAGGTGTTAGAGAATGGGGTGTGAATGACCCCCTCCCTATGGAGGCAATTGCAAGTATTAATCATGATTTCCAAATTGAAATTGTTTGATGATTTATTAAGTCTTGGGGCTTGCATGACAATCTTCACGTGGCAAGTGATTATGTGGAGGGATGGAAAGCTAGATTTGAATCAAGTTGATTGTACCCTGGATGATATCCATAGGGAATGACACTCTAGGATCATTATTTTCTCTTTCCTTAATTTTGTTTTCACATGGATTTTGGGCATTCTTTGTATCACCTTCTCAAGGTTTCTTCTCATTGCGTTCAAAGTTATCAAGATTCTTGACTCCACAAATTTTGTAGACATGGGAGGAGATAGGAACCTCATGGAGCCCTTCTCTTGTGAACATGTCAAGAAGAAGCCAGAGGTTTGGTAGGTGTTATTGAAAGGTGGTTTGACTCTATACCTAGAAATAATGTATGGTAACAACCCACAGACGATGACATTGTTTGCAAAATCATGGAACAAAAGGGTTTTGAAGTTGCGAGAAAAAGGAATGGAGTTTGATGTGAATGAATATTTTGTAGCGAATATCACTAGGTTTTCTATGGATGGTATGAAATTTTTTAGAGACAAGAAGGAATCGCAAATAACCATGCAATTTTTTTCAAAGGGGATGAAGCTCAAGACCTGAAGAAGACAAAGAGTGGTGGTTACCAGAGGAGCTCTCTCAAGGCACTATGGGGGGATGTGGCCAAGGAACTCGTGAGATATATCACCCTAGAAGGATTCTTCTCTATAGTAAGTGCTTACCACTTTATTATGCTCAATCATTTCTGCCACAAAATAAAGAATTACCTTTCCATATTATCTCTTGGTGCCGTTGGATTCTGGTCTCAAGGACCATAAAAGAAACCCCAAAAATCTGGTTCTAGATGTGGGGCCCATTCTTTTAATTTTTGAGTATGCTAAATCCTTTGAGGTGTCTAAGCCAATTGGTACCCATAAGGGTAAGTAGTTGAAGTCGATGGATAAGTATGATATGGTATTTGAAGAGGAGTCAGTTAGCAAAAAAGGGAAGAAGAGGAAGCTTGTATTGGAAAAAGGAGTCAAAATATGAGGAGGATGTGGACTATGTCCCAAACTCTCTTGCTTCCATGGAGGTGGTTCCACAACCCCCTTGTAGTGGGGAAGTCGAAGAAAGGGGCATCGAGCCCTAATAAGGGTTAAGAGACCTATAGTGATGAGGTGGCTACTAAATTTTTGAGTACATTCCTGAAGGAGAAGAATGAATTGGATGGTGAGGAGTCATCGCCGTCCCCTATGACAAAGCAAAAGAAGGAGTTGGAGGTGGAAAGCAAAAATAATCTAGTTTTAAGGTCCGCGAGCCAAGTGCTTGAGAGGGACTCTCCCCTCAAGATGATGAGTAAACAGGTTGATGTTGATTCCCCAATTGTGGACCCAGATATGCAGAAGAAAGGAAAGGTTGTGGTTGAGGGTAGATAGGATGTTATGGATTCCCTAGCTGTGGACTTGGATCAGCAGAAGAAAAGAAAGGTTGTGGCTAAGGAGATAGTAGAATCCATTCGTAAAATAAAAATGTTGGTTATTGTTGGGAAGGGTAAGGACATCTCTACTAGTCAGGACAAGGTAAGCTCCTCTCAAGAGGATGATGTTGTGGGTAATGTGGTTTTCAACTTTCATAGGGAATATATTTCTGATGTTCTGGGAATTGTTAGAGAGGGTTCTATTGTTTTATTCAAATTGTTCAAATGGGTGTTCCATGAAATTAACATAACCAATGTTAAAGTTTGGGGCATGATGAGTAAAGCTCATGAGTCTTCAATTCAGAACCAGATTGATGAACTATTTAAATATTTGAATATTGTGGTGGAGGAAATGCTCAAGATGAAGAAAAATATGGAAGGTAGAATTGTCAACCTAGAAGATCAACTAGAGAGAATTTGTGCTAACATGGTCAAGGGTGGGGAGGGGACTAAATCTGTGGTTAGTTTTGAGTCTATTGGTATTACCTCTCCTTTTGTTAGTACCAAGAATCGCAAGGAGATAGTTTATTATGAAGAGATTGGTGTTGGTGGAAAGTTGATGGAGGAAGAGGTTTTTGTTGATAAGGGTGGGGATAAGAATATTGTTTTGATTAGTAGGTGAATACAAATGAGCCTGGGGCTAGAACAAGAAACAAGACCAAGGATCAGGTGGGGGCTCCTGGTAAAGAACTGTCTGATGTCTTGGATGATGGTTAGAAGGTTGTGGTGAGCGATGTGGAGACTATTGATATCCTGAAGAATATGTAATGTTATTGGTTGGGGTCCTCCTTTTTGGTTGATGTTTCACTATTGGTTTGTTGTGTATGGGTTGATATATACTTTATATAGTTTTCTTTAGTTTCAACTACTCTCTTTTCTAAAAGGTTTTGAGTCCCTTCAAAACCCATTTTTTATCTCTAATAAAAAACTGTGTAGATTCTAGATATGCAAGTTTGGGTCATCTCATGCATGACGTACACGAAATTTTTTCAAAACAACAAATATGGCAAGTAAAAAATTAATAAACAAAAAATATTGAAAAAGAATTATAAAAAAATATTGTGAGCATTCTTTAGTGTGTTACAAATCTTTTCCCAAAACGATTAAGAAAAATACGATTATTTATTTCAAAATATGGATGTACATGTGCATGGTATGGTAAAAAAAAGTGACTTCTAAAGAATGGTTTTTAGACATGTCTATTGAAAATCAATTTATATCATCTGGGTATTAAAATAAATTACATGTTTGGAAATTAGACTCCAAGTACTATATTTTACAATTATTAACCATTTTTAAGATTTCATCTCTAAGTGAAAATCAGGGAAAACACTTCCAATTTTTGGCCAAAAAGTGGACTCAACTTCTTGCACACACTCATCTATCCGCCTTAGCCTCATATAACCATGATGAATCTTTAGCAGACCTTCCTCTCCATTTCACCAAGTATTCTACATATTGCCTATTTCTCGTGCTTCTACCCACATGGCTATCCAATATTTCTTCTATCTCTTCCTTCTCTGAAGTAGGTGCTGAAATTTTCGACTGTTCTTTTTTAGGCCCCTCCTCTATATCACCTTCATGATACTCTATCAAATTAGCAATGTTGAACACATGAGAAATGTTTATTCCACTAGATGAATCTACCTCATAAGCATTTCCTAAATCATGCTTCTTCAAGATCTTGCATGGTCCAAACTTCTTCATCTTTAACTTGTATGTACCAACTAGAAACCTTTCCTTCCACAAATGAACCATGACTTCATCTCCTACCTGGAAATCCTTATACCTTATTTTCTGATATGTTTAAGCCTTATATTGTGAGTTCATCTTATTGATATGTTTCTTCACCTCTTCATGCACATTCTTCATGTGCTCAGAAAAATCTTAATCCTTAGCACTATTCTTCTCCCCCTTATCCATCTTTCTCAGTTTAGAAGCAGTTCTTGGACTACTTCCATATACAATCTAGAATGGTGTATTACGAGTGCTCCTATTGACATAATTGTTGTAAGAAAATTTCATGTGGTATAATCAAATCCCATCCCTTAGGCTTATCTCCAACTAAGCATCTTAGTAGGTTTCCCAAACTCCTATTCACCACCTCTATTTTCCATCAATCTGTGGATGGTGTGCAAAACTAAACTTCAAATCTTTCTTCAACTTCTTCCATAATGTCCTCCAAAAATAACAAACAAATTTGGTATTCTATCTAAACTATACTCTTTGGTAGACCATGTAGTCTCACCACCTCTCTAAAAAACAACTCTGCAACATGAACAACATCATGGTCTTATGACACGAAATGAAATGTGTCGTCTTTGAAAATCTATCCATCACCACAAATATGGAATCATGCCCTCTTTGTGTCCTCTACAAGCCAAGAACAAAATCCATGCTAATATCCCCCATGGCCTCTCAGGTACAGTTAATGGTTGATACAATCCAGTATTTTGACTTGTTCCTTTCGCCATCTAACATACTCTACAACTTTGCACAAAATTCTTCACATCTTGTTGTAACTATGGCCAATAATAATTCTCACTAACAAGAGCAATGGTCTTATCTCAACCAAAATGTCCAGCCAATCCTCCACTATACTTCTCCTTGATTAGATTCTCTCTCATAGAACTCTTTGGAATGCACAAGTGGCTTCCTCTAAACAACATCCCATCTTGGATTAAGAAATCCAACCACCTCATCCCATTCAATTTAATAGGTTCCAAACAAGCCTTTCAATCTTCTACAATGTCTGGATCTTCTAGATACAAAATCTTGAGTTCATTGAACCCAACAACCTTTATATTCATCTCTATCAACAAATTTTTCCTTCTACTTAAGGAATCTGCAACCTTTTTTGACCTTCCACTCCTATGCTTCAAAACAAAAGTATAAATATGCAAAAACTCAACCCATGTTAAGTGCATTTGATTTAACTTTCCTTGACTATTGAGATACTGCAAAGCCTGATAATCGGTATATAAAACAAATTATTTTGGAAAAAAATAGTGTGTCCATTTCTTCAAAGCTTGAACTATAGCATAAGGGTATGTACAGGATCATGATGGGCCAAGAAGTGGCAATATGATGGGTATTTGTAGGGTATGTGGCTGACGACTTTTTACCAAAATTGATGAAATGGAAAGGGTTTTTAAAGGAGATTCTCATTTTCCACCAATATAAATTATTCTTTACTTTGAATTTAATAAATAATTATTATTCATTTTCTATTTGAATTACAACTAAAGTCTTAATTGATAGGTGATTGAAAAACATCTATAGCTTTCAAACGGTATCATATTTTTTGAATCCAAAACATGTGTCACATTCTATGCTTCACATACTATAGGATTAAAAAAAAAAAATAAATTTCATGAAGTTTTGACCAAGTTAAGGTGGTCAGGACATCACGATTTTTATAATTTTTAAAAGTTGTGATAAAAAAATTCATAATTAATTATTTACTTGGAAAAAATTACAAAAAAATATGTATCACATCAGACATGAGACCTCTACTTATATCTAAAATCTTACAAAAATTATTATCATTTTATTGTGGTTAGGGTGGTCAGACAGACACCTACTTCTTATTTTTCCCTGAAATTTAAGTACTCTTTGCATTGAAATTTCAATTTTTCACCAAATAGATTTAAAACCTAGTAGTTTAGAAACTACATTCAATTTTCTATAGATTCTATTTTTAAATATTTTTGAAATAATATAGATAACTTATTCAAATTTTTACGTCAAGTTGCCTAACTCTGATTTTTTCTAAATTTTTTGCCACTTAAGGGCTTGTTTTTTCCATGATGATCCTACACATACCCATAACACTCTTGATCATAGACAGAGTATTTCTTCTTAGCGTCATTTAACTTCTCACTAAAATAGGAAATGAGCTTACCTTCTTGACTCAAAACAACTCCTATGGCAGTGCCACTAGCGTCACAATCTACCTGAAAGACCTTATTGAAATCCGGAAATGCCAAAGTAGGTCGCTCTATAATTTTCTTCTTCAACATATCAAAACTTTTGGTTGCTTCTATAGTCCACTTAAACTCTTTTCTATCCCCTCTCATCACTTCAGTTAGAGGTGCACAAATACTACTAAAATTCTTAATAAACTTCTTGTAAAAGATTGCTAGACCATGAAATGATCTTACCTTTATAACATTCCTTGGGGTAGCCCATTCAATGATAGATTTCACCTTCTTTGGATCCATTTTAAGACCCTTTGCTAAGGCAAAAAATCCTAGATACACCAACTCTCTCTTCACAAAACTACATTTTGTCAAATTAATTAACAACTTCTCCTCCCTTAGCTTCTCAAAAACTTTTTGAATATGCATCTAGTGCTCCTCCAATGTCTTGCTGAAAATCAAAATATCGTCCAAATAAACAATAACAAATTTTCCTAAAAATTCTTCCAATACCTCATTCATAAGCCGCATAAATGTGCTTGGTGCCTTGGTTAGCCCAAAAGGAATGACTAACTATTCGTACAAGCCCTCCTTGGTTTTAAAGGTTGTCTTCCATTCATCTCCTTCTCTAATATGGATTTGGTGATATCCACTCTGCAAATCTATCTTCATGAAGTACTAAGCTCCACTCAAACAATCCATAATGTCATCCATCCTTGGCAAGGGGAATCTGTAGTTGATGGTGATCTTGTTGATGGCTCTAGAATCTGTACACATCCACCATTCCCCATCCTTCTTTGGTGCTGGTACTGCAGGTACTACAAATGGACTCAAACTCTCTTGAATCAATCCTTTTTGCAACAACTCTTGCACTTGTTTGTTCAACTCTTCACTTTATGCTAGAGTCATACAATGAGCTACCTTATTTGGAAAACTAACTCCAGGAATCAAGTCCATCTGATGACTAATCTTTCTTATGGGAGGCAAACCTTTAGGTACATTATTAGAAATAATAGCTTGAAACTCATTCAACAAATCTAAAACCTCTACAAGTACATCAGTAGTATCTTCTTTATTAACTCTATCTAGATCAATGCAAAACACATATGCTCATGCTTCATACCTTCTAGGAACTTTCTTCCATCAACCAAAAAAAATCTTGTATTACTTCATAGCTTTTCCTCTACCTCTTCAAGGGCTTCAACCTATGATGAACTCCATCCTTTATCAAATAATAGGTGTTGGCATGTCAATCATGTATTGCTCGTCGATCAAACTTCCATGGTCTTCCTAACAACATATTCAACAAACATCCATAGGAATAATATCACACAATACCTCATCATGGTAATTTCCAATCTTGAATTTTACCAGACATTGTTCATTTACCAAGGATTTATGGTCCTTATGCAACCAAGCAATCCGGTAAGGGTTTAGATGCCTTCTTCTCTCGAACTGCAACTTACTAACCATTTCTTTTGAAGCAAGGTTATCGGTACTACCTCCATCAATAATAACATTGAAAACTTTACCTTCACACTTATATCTAGTGCAAAACAAATTCTTCCTTTGAGTTGGCTCCTTCTCCTCATTTAGAAAGGGTCTTCTAGTAACCAGAATCTCTCCTCTTTTTGCATCCTCAGAATGTGAAGATTTAACATCTTCATCAACATGTGCAACTCGTGCATTACCCTCAAGTCTTCTATTTCTCCTTCCTTGATGTTGATGACACTTATAGGCTCTATGTCCTTCTTCTCCACACTAGAAATTGGCTCCACGAAAGCCTCCTCATCTAGATCTTCCCCTTCCTCTTTGGTCTCCATTATTCTAATCACAAGGATGGTAGGTGTTATCTCCTTTCTAGTTCTAGCTACTACTTAAGCCTTCACCCTTATTTTCATCTTCATTTCGACCTCCATATATCCATCCATCAGTCTTTCCTCCATGGCCTCCACCTCGTTGTTTGTTCTCAAACCTCTTGTTCAGTCATTCTTTAACCTTTAGAGAAAACTGATAAGCATCCTCAATGGTGGTCATTCTTACCAGTGCCAATTCTTCTTGTATGCTTGGCTTCAACCCATTAATATAACGAGCAACTTTCTCTTTATTTGCCTCAAAATTTCCTGTCTGAATCCAAACCTTGTGAAATTCCTCTATGTATTCTCTCACCATCCTTGTCCCTTGCCTCAAGATTTGCATATTCTTGAGAAGCTCGAATTTGTAATTGACTAGAATAAATTGTTTCTTCAATTTTGACACCATTTTGTCCCATTTGGAAAATTTATCTTTCCCTTGTCTTCCTCTTTCTAACTGGACCTCTTTCCACTATATACTGGTGTGACCTTTCAATTTTATCTTTTCAAACCTCACTTTGTGAGGATCTTCAATCTCCTCAAACTCAAAAAATTCCTCCATGTCATTGATCCAATCAATCAATTCTTCTGGATTTAGATTTCCACTAAAAGTTGAAACCTCCATTTTAGGCAGGGAAATTTTTAGTGGCGAATAATTGAAATTGGGACCTCCAAAATTTTTGAATAGTACAAGCTAAAAAGGATGCTAAATCACTAGGTTTTTTCAAAAAAATAATTTTGTCCCAATTAATTCACCTATTTAAACGATGTGTCATTGGAACTGATTTTCCAATAGTTTATACGGTAATTGCAAATATTAATTATATTCGCTAGTAATATTATATTCCTACCATTAATTTTGGGGAAATATCCCCACTAATTATAAATTACCACTTAATTTTGGGGCTTTTACTTATTTCCATTGATTAGCTTTTTAATCGGATGGCCGCAAGTTGATTCTACGACCTAATACACATGTTCCTTTTAAAAGGCTTGTTGAGGTTCAAAATTTGTTGGGAGGCGCTGAGGCCACTATCACCAGACTTATGAGGGGTGTTGCCCCTCAACCCCCATGGGGCTTTTCCCCCTTGATACAGGGGCCTTGACTTGCCAGCTGGGTGTCACCCCAGCCCCTACTTCAATATTGCAAAAAACAAAAAAAAAATGGGGGAATTGCATCGCCCAACTATGTAAATATTTAAATGAGAGATTCACCATTGTAATTAATCTTTTTAGTGATTATTCGCTAGGATTCGCCACTATGATTATTATTTTTACCAATTATTCATTAAGATTTTCTAGAATTTTACACCTTCGCCAAGGGGGGGATTTCTTAAAGTTATCCCTGAATTTTTGGGTCTCTTCCCAATGCTTGAGATCACTCACAACAATCTTCTTTCTATAGGATCCATTAGATCATACTCTTCCTCTTTCATTTCCTATTTTGTTTCATCTTCACTGTCATCTCTGTCTCGTTGCACATCTCTTCTTCAAACCTATTGTTGCAAAGTTTCTAATTGACTTCTAAGCGCTTTGATTTCATCTGTAGGTGGATCTCTTCCTCCACCATGACCTCTACCTCTGCCATACTGGGAAAGTCTTAGAGGCATCTTAAACTCAACCCACACTCACAAGTCTTGTTGCAACTACCTCACATTCTCGACACTCTATTACAGGCTTAGGAACTCCTACTCTGATACCACTTGATGAGGGCCACGCTGCCCAAACCCACATAAATCACAACAACAGATACCAACACAAAAGATGCAAGACAAAAAAATGACCCACTTTCTATTATGTTCAAAAAAATGAAATTATAGATTCAAAGCATGCATGCTATAGCCTCATGGGCTTGATTCATTACAACAAAATCAACTCTGAAAAGAAAATCTACTATTCTGAGCCACAATCTGCACTATCAAGGCCACCTTCTACAACCCCCACTTAACCCTCTTTTTTTCCATAACAACTGCCCTAGAATGTTCTAGAAAGTTCAAATTTCCCCTTTTTGTTCTAGCACCAAATGTCCCACCATTTGATTTTTGGCCTAGTAAGATTTTTTTGTGAAATTCACTTTTTAGAGGACCAACTACACGGGGCCATAACTTTTGATCTAGCTGTCCAATTTGCTATTATTGCATATCGTTGGAAACCTCTCAAAGAACTCTACAACATGCGAATCAATGTAGGTTAGTTCAATCACTTTTTGAGTTGTTTCTGGACCTCTAAAGTTTTATATCTGAATTTGAAGCTGCAATGGAGAAATTTCTTGGGACAAGAACTTTAATTTCTCCCAAACCATGCATGGTATTGAGGTGATTATTTCGCGATTAGAAATGTTTTCAGCTCTGCTCCTTGGGGTAAATTTTTACGTCCATACGAGCCTGTTTAGGCTGACTTAGTAAAAAATGGTAAGTGCCTGATTTTTGCTATTTTTGATGCCTCATAGTCTTATGCCCCTTGAGTGCCATCATGGGACTCAAAACAACTAAAGAAAATAAAAAATACAATTTTTTGGGTCATGCAAGATTTCCCTACACCGTTGGATGCTCCTACATCATCTAATTGAAGCTTTAATAGTAAATGTTGAAATATATGGTAAGTTGCATAATAGAAATATTAACTATATAGTGATTTGATTTGATCATGATGTGATTAGTTCAATAATATTTATTAATGAAATAATGAAGAAGTGAGTAGAAATCATTATAATTATAAAATGGAAATCATAAAGATAATAGAAATATGTAGAGATACCATTTTGATAAAAAAAATTCAGGTCAAAGAGACCCAAGATTGTATTATTCCAAATAATATAGTAAAATCATATAATCTACTTATCTATCTAATTGTATTTTGACACCATAAGAGTACCTTAAAAGAACCTTATAATCCACTATCATGTACCTCTTTTATATAGTAAATTTAAAAGGAAGAAACCATTAAGTGGTATCTAAAATCCTAATACATTACAAAAATATAATACCCCTATGGTCATCATCAAGTATCTCAATAAACTATGTAACTCTTCACATTATCCCAAGTATCTCAAAGAATAATAATTAAATATATAATTTTTCCGCCAACGCACGAGCATTCTATTTAACCCACTTCAACATGTTTAGAGATCGTAAATTATTTCATCTCCATAATTAAATGAAATTACTCAAAACTTTATATTTGTAGGGTGAATGTCACTTGTTATATTAAATAAAAAACCTAAAAGTGTACCATGATGTTAGAGTGAGGTAGATTGATTTGAATATGATAAAAAATAGTTACTTGATAGAGAAAATTAGACTTGAGATGGATTAACTAAGATAGAGTTATAGTCTTTGTAATATCTAGAATTGTACAGGAAACTAGGCCAAACTTATGTCTACAATTTCGATTCACATAGAAACAATCTTGATTTGCACATGGGTAGTTTGATCTAATATTTACGATTTTGAATCTTTGATGTAGTATTGAATGTAAGATATTAAGAATTTCAATACCTACAATAATATTTCACATGCGCATAGGCCTACAAATATATTATTTGATGGTGTTGAAGTTCATCATTGAAACCTTGTATGCTAAGAGAGGAAAGCAAGTAGCTTCCCACCTTTTGCACCTTAACTGAAGCTAATCAATTAATTCAACTATTTTGATTAGAAAATCTTCCTCTTATTCATAAATTCAATCGAAGAAAAATATTTTTCAATAATCTTAACTAACAAACATTTTATAATTTTCATAAAATTAACGAACATCCCACTCTACCAACCACACTTCCCAAAGAATATAATGATAAAAATAATTCAATTGATTCTCTAAACTAGAATATACAAATTTATACCAACCAATTCCCTCATCATGTTATTTACGAATTTCAATTGAAATGTACCATACAACTTTAAATGAAAATCATGTTGATTCTCATTTAAAAATAAATTTGTTGTTACACACCAACCAAATTATGATAATAATTTAAAAGCAGGCATTACACTTGTTACTTTTATATTTGTATTTCCTAAACACTTTTGACAACTTTCTTAAAACAAATCTTATTATCAAAACATTCTTTGACAAAACTCATGTCACATGGGTACAATATTTCCATTTAATCATTCTGCCCATTATAGAGGAGGCTACAAAATAATAGAACTTTGTAACACTAGAAACTTTCAAAACTTCTGACAAAATAAAATAAAAAATGGAGGACAAATCATTGCTTGATCCATGGTTTTAATTTAATGCTCCACCCACTCTCTTGTTGTTCGGAATCTCTTGTTACATGTATTTTTATCAACATTGCAGCTATTCTATTGCATGGTCTTGGTCAACTGTATCGATGATCATCTCCACTATTTCATTTTATAACGAGGCCAATTTAAGCAGAATGTTTAGATGCTCTAACAACTCATTCACATTGCTTTATTCACATTAGAAAATCCTGCACTAAACTGCTTTATGACAGAAGCTGATGTAGGGAATCATACAAGATAAAACGAACTGTACCACCACTATATCTGCCATTATTTGTCTGTTTCATGTTTGGAATCACTTCTGGAATAATACGGATGATACAAACCTAAAACTTCCAAATTTTAAATCATATATAAGTAGATGTTTCGTGGCATTCACTATACGGAGCTTACAAATCTTGTTTCTCTAAGAAAAGTTTAATAATCTATTAAATTTGTACATCTCAAAACAAAACCTCGTTAGGATGTATACTTCCTCAAGTTGCACTAAATAAAGAAATGGTTCGAAGACAACAAGTGACCAAATGCATAGATTGCATGGCTGACAACATGATTCCAAGTGGCCATTATACATCATACCCAATGGAAAGAAGTGTGGTATAATAACAAGATTGAAACCCAGTGAAAATTTTGGATTGAATCTGAACACTATGAATATGGTTATTGGGTCTAGGAAAATTGACTACCAACAATTGACCACTGGAAAATTCACGATCAACAATTCACCAAGGGAAAATTCACCACCAGTAATTCACTACCGCGAAAAAATCCATTAAGTCTTGGGCACTTGTCAACTAATGAACTAATGAATATGCTCACATTAAGTCTTGGGACCTTGTGAACTAATGAACATGAATGGTACCTTGCTAAAGTGTTGTGAAGTGTTGTAACACACTTTCACACTTTTCTAAGGTTTTATTAATTAACTAGACCTAATAAACCTCTTTTTAACCAAAATGTACCTTAATTCTACCTTATTTGGAGTGTTGTAAATTGTTGTAGCGCACTTTCACACTTTTCTAGGGTTGTCATTAATAATTGTACCTCTTTATGCTTTAATTGACCCTATTTTGCACCCACAAGCCTCATTTAATGCATCTTTTCAAGGATGATCCCGACATAAATCAACATCCAATCATAATTCAAGTGTTTTCAAGTTGTATGGCCCAGATTTAGTGATATGGGACTCATTCGCCACCCTGGGAGTATGAGTCCCACCTAGGTTTTTGGGTCCCAAAACTAGTTTCACACCTTTCTAAGCATTTTTTAATTTGGTCCCATAAATTATGCCTAATGGGACTCATTCACCACCTTGAGCGAATGAGTCCCATGCGGCCCAAAATTAAAATTAATTCAAATTTTTGGTGATATTTTATCCTCCTAGATCTGATGTCGCCTGTAGTGTTGTAATTTCAGAATTTTTTGCATAATTAAGTACATAAATACAACTTGTTTCTTTCACTCATTTTCACCTAAGACTTTTGTGAGAGCATTCATAATAACAGGTTTCAGTTCACAAGAGCATTCAAGAGTCTTCAAGAGCATATTGTCAAGCATTTTAGAGCATTATTCAAGCATCAAGTATCATGTCAAAGTCTTTATGCATCATGTTTGTTTTTTAGCTAACAATTGTGATGTAGGGTTTCATGATTCAAGCTAACATTTCATTCAAGATCTATCATATCCAAGCAAGAGTCTAGATCCACATCCATTGGAGCCATCTCACACATGTTTTCAGCACTTCATTGCTATGGTTTTGTGAGTTGCAACATCATATTTTGTTCATTTATCATTTTTCGTTCCTATTTCATCTTATTTCAAGGTTTGATTACCAAAATGGGGTTTGACCATGGAAAACCCCTTTCCACTAACAAAACAACATTTTTTCATCTCTTTAGTGTGTGATTTGTAGGTTTAGGTTGAAGATACATTGAAGAGAAAGTTTGGAGAAAGTTTTCAAAGTGCCCAAAATTGTCAAAGTTGTCACCTTGCATTGGAGATACTCAGAAGACTTCTATAGGTTGCAATTCAGAGTTTTGGATCTAAAAATCAATTAGGAAGCACAAAGCAGACCTTAAAGACTAGATTCAGACCTTGAAGTTTCAGAAAACCCTAAATAGATTGATTCTCCAATTCTGGCGGAGTCCCATATTAGGTCAAAATTCAGGTTTTTACATATTTAGATACCCATTTGCTAGATTCTTGTTCCTGCGTAGAAACTCAGATCTAGGATTGATTCACGTATCCTAGCATATGAGTCCTAGTCAACACTAAATTCATTATTTTCAGCATTTCAGAGCTCCTTCTAGTCATCTTCAGACTTCCAGGTGTACACATTTCATCTTTAATATTTCTATTTTGTTTTACATACTTTTTTAGGTCATTTAATGAAGCATTGCATCATATTAGGATTTAGCATTACATCTTGCATTTCAGTTGGCTTTTCAAGCCCTAGCTTGGTTGTGAACCCCTCATTAGTTTACAATCAGCCCCTAGGACAATCCTATCGCAAGATGTATTTCTCCTTTGCATTGAGATCTCTAGGGATATCCTTGAATGAGAGAGTGTGAAGATTGTTATTCTAGGTCATAAACCCTAGAACCCAAACAATTTCCCCCCCTTTAATATATATACAAAGGAAAGTGTATGGCACATATGAGACTTAGTCAACATGTATTTTAGGCTATAAAAAAACATTTAAAAGCTTTGACTCTGTCAAAGCTGCAAAACACCAAAAGCATGAAAAGAGGTTAATGTGGTGTCAAACTATGAATATTTGCTTTGCATTACAAGTCTATTTCTTGAGCTTTGTACAATGATAGAAAGTTGAGTAAATGAGAGAATAAGTCTTGTGAATGCTGAAATATATGGAGTCAACCAATTTAAACTATTACCTTGCTTATCTAAAATGAATTCTTGATTTGAATGGGACGTCTTGCTGCTTTCATTAATTGAGAATTATGTTTTTAATCTACCATCTTTTATTTGCCAAGCCGAGTCAAACCATGCAAATTGAGTAGTGTCGACCCATCCACCATGTTTCTAGCCTTTGGAAGCTGATTTTTGTGCATATATAGAGGCATTCTATACCTCATTGGGATGCATAATCTACATTGTTTTATTTTTCTAAGAGCTGCTCTATTTTCCTGAGTTTTGTGAGTGAATTGCAAGATTTTTATTGTGAGAATTGTGTGGGATTTTGGGAAAGTGTAGAGAAGAATTGTTTCCAAGTAGCAAGTTGATTGTGGAAGCTAGGATTGGAAACCAACTAGATCAATTGGAGTTTTATACTTACAGGCATGTTGAATCTTACTCTTTTATGTTTGCTTGATTTAAATTGATTATATTTTGATTGTTTGTTATTTCAAAAGTAATAAGCTTTATGGAATGATTGTTTTCAGCATATGAGAATAGATAATCATTTGTTGTTATAAATTATAATTCTCTATTGCTTGAAGTGATTGTACATACTCTATATTAAGGATTGATTGTTTACATACATATATACATATAGTATAAAGTACTCAATAGAGTGAGGTCCTTGTAGCTTATAGCTAGACTGAAATTGGCAGATTATGGAAACACATGTTTAAGGTAGTAGAAGAGTCATAGATTACGTTGAGTATATAGGTTTTTCCTAGGGTTGTAAATTATCCTATGGAGGGAATTTCATATGAATAGAATATATTTGAACTTAACAAATCAAGCTAGAATGGTGGATGAGTGTGTGATGTCCACTCGAAGTACTAGGTGATAAATAATTTGGCCAAAGTGGTGTAATTCACCACCAGTTACATCGTCATTTCATTGTGTTACCTTTTCCTATTAGTTTGAGATTTTCATACACATAGAACATAAATGTGTAGTATGGTAAAGCTCTAGTTATGTGGATGGTGAAAAGGCGCTTGAGTGATGCTTCTCCTCTCAGTCGATAAGCGAGGATTTGAAAGGGGATTTCTTGGATAATTTATATTTCTAGTGGCAATGGAGATCATATGAGCAATGTGCATAAGATGTATCTATTTCTTGAAAGATGGAAAATGTATTTTGGATTTGGATTATGAAATCATTTCTTTGGAAATATTGTATAAAATGTATATTGGAACACAATGATCTATTAAGAGGGGGTTGAATTAGTAGATATCTTTAAATTTAGCCCTTATATGATTCTAATAATTATTTCCCCTTTAACTTAATTAAGTGCATCAGCATAGTTATAAAAAGAGGTAAAACAATACACATGACACAAGATATACATGGAAAACCCAAGATGGTAAAAACCATGGTGAGAAGTGTTGCTAGGAGCTACTGTCCTAATCCAGCCTCACAATCAAAAGCTCTGTTACATTATTTAAGGGCACTAACCCTAAGGAGACACCAATCCTGTGATTTTAGGATCACCTACTCCAAGGAAGCACCTACTCCCTACCCTGAGCACCTACCCAAATATTTGATGGTACCCACCAATCAAATTTACAATAATGATTGTTACAATTCGTTCAATAGAACACAGTTCAATGTTGCAATTCAATTTGCAACTACTCAACACTTGATTACAATATTTTCACCTTAATTTATGCCTCGTACTTCCTTTGTTCTCTTCTTTTAGGTGAACCTTGATTAAGAATCACATTTTTTTTTGGGTTCAACTCTTCTATACTATTGTTGCAATCTCCCCTTTCTCTCTTAGTGTATTCTATGTCTATCTCAAAACTTTTATATGCACCATACATCCTTGGTGTAGGTCTTCTCTATAGGTGCATTCTCTAGCCGCCTTCAGGGATCAAGAATACACTATGCTATTATCCCTATTTATTTTCTCTAGGGTATTCTATATCTGTCTCAAAAGACACTTGTTGCTCAATCACAACACACAATCATACTTCTTCTCTACAACATCACTCTCCACTCTCAATTCCTTGAGTTTTCTTTTTTGTTCATCACCTTCCTTTAGTACCGGCCTTGAGATTTGCATATACACACTTAATTTTCTGCTAGGGTTCGATATTTATCTTCTTCTACATGCTACTGAATCATCAAGCCATGCATCCACCTATCAGAACCGAAATTTTTTCTATTTCTGGCATGTTGAATAGTCAAGGTTTCAGCTTCATTTAATTCATATTTTTTATAACGAATCTTATTATGATCTTCTACCACCTATATGTTTGTGTCACCAATCCGACCATCTAATCATTGTTAACACTGGTAGCTGGAGTGATTGGGCCAACTGAATTTTCTCCCTGAGTCAATTTATAGTATAAACCTTAGTTCATATTGTCATAGCCATCACACTAGTAGAATTTGGCAAATAAATGACTATGTGGTCAACTAAAAATTTTAGTCACATGACTAACACTGGTAGTATTTGGAAAATAAATGATTAATTTGGTCATTTATAAGTGACTAATTTGGTCATTGTGTAAAATCACAACTAAATGACTAAATAAATGACTAATATTAGACAAATAAAAATTACTAAATAAATGACTAAATAAATGACTATTACTCTATTCTTTTTTCTTACAAATTTGATCATAATCCATAGAGCTTAAGCCCCCCTCATGGGACCCCTACCTAAGCGAGCCATTTGAATACCTAGGTTGCTTGGTGCACCAAAAATACCTATTGTGTGGAAGGCATTGCCTCTCGGTGCAGTCTTAAGGCCTTCACATATTTTATAAAAAAATTTATAAACATTTACATTCTTTAACTTTTATTACTTATTATGTTAATGAATCATTAATATTTTTAACTATGATTTGAAGCCAGTTTGATTTTCATGTTGTGTTAGCATGTCAAATGTATCAAAGAGCAATTGTGATCAATTTCAGTAATAAAATATGGTTTAAGCAATCTAATTGCAATAAAAATGAAGAAATTGATTCACTTCTATCTTCGCTTGTTGATGTACTCGACCATCTTAATAATTTGGTATGTGAAAATTTTCTCTTCTAGGCTTTATATTGTTAATTGTTTTTTAAAAATAGAATTATTTTATAATCTATGAAATCAATTGTGTGTTGATCATTTTTATAGATGTTATTTTTTATACAAGTTTGAACTCTAGTAATTTTAGGAGCACATCATGCTTATCTTAATTTTCACAACCTATATTAAAATAACAATGTAGATAGATGAATTTTTTCCCCTAAAAATGAAGATTAATATTTGCATGCCTTCCACACAATAGTTTTTTTGGTGCATTTTAGCAATAAGTATTTTTGGTAGACAATTTTTTTTTTAAAAAAAAGGTATTTTTGGTGCCTTGGTCGATCGGGTCGTGTATTCATTTGGAGGGAATCTCAAGTAGTTGATTTTTGGCGTAAAACATTATGATTGCATGTTGGAGGGAAGTTTCAAAGTTTAATCAACAATTTGGTATTTCAGCTCCTGCGCATGTTTTAAGGTTTTCCAATTGCAAGTCTAATGAAGGAAACAACCATTGAATGCAAAGAGTGATGGTTTCCATTTTTGTAATGTCAGAGCTTGTTGAGTAGCATTTTTTGAGTTGCAACACCAGTTTCATTCAAGAAAGGGCAGGACATTAAACAAGGTTACAATCTAAAGGTAAGTGGAAATCTTGAATCTTGAATCTTGAAACCTCATGCTGATCTTCATCCTTTATGATAGTGATCTTGATGTTGCATATACTGTTCTTGCTTTCCATTGCTCCATTGTTGTTACAATCTTGTGCTTTCACTGATATAATGATAATGATCTTTGACATTGAATGAATCTCATTGACTTTGACCCCTTTTCACTCCGTTCCATGGTCTTTTACATCTTTGTGCATGAGATCGGGTCACATGGAATTCATAACAACTGCTATTATCTCCTTCATTTTGCTATGAACCTATAACAGTGATCATTTGCAACTATTTCCCCTCTATATATTGTCTTTCATTCCTATCCCTTGCATGCCTTGGACTACTATTATCATGCATTGAAAATTGGAACTCTTTATTCACTGTATTGATAACTCATTGGCAATGTCATTGTTTGTATTCACTGTTATCTTATGATGATTGTTCTTCATAGTCAACCCTTAAAATCATTGTTCTGATAAAAACATAATTTTTCTCTTTTTTTTTTTAAATTATGATCTCATTTCTTTGAACCTTGTGCTTTGTGATTATCACATCTTTGTTACAATCTCTTCAAGGACTGACCTTATTTCTCTATTGACTACAAGAGACCCCTTTGATCTTACAACCCCAAGCCTCTTAAAGAAAACTTAGAATCAATTGGCAACAATGAACAAAAAACCATCATAGCTAATTTTATTTCTTTTCTAAGAGAATTCAATGAAAATATAATGGAAAACACACATCACTCTATGGGGTAAGGTTTATTTGATTTGAAAACCTACCTTCAACATCCAAGTCAAAAAGTCAACCTACCAAGTTTGTGCCAAGTCCTCCAAGTCTTAAGTAAAAAATTAGCTTGCTAAGACTGTTTTACATCCAAGTCTTGTATTTATGATACAACTATGATAAATGTTTGAAAATATTGTATACAATTGTATGATGCAATGCATAAATTTGTATGCTTTCTCATTATATCAAAAACATCAAACTACAACTCACAAAAATTAGAAATGAGTTATAAAAAAAACTTATTGTCAAGTACAATTTTCTCCAAATCAAAATTGCATTATCCAATTTACATAATTTTATGTTTAACTAATTTTTGTGGGAAAAATCAATTACTGTACAAAGTAAAGCAAGAGTTTCTTTCTAGGATTTCAAAAGCCTATTGTTCACAAGGCCAGTAAGATCATTATTGACCATAGCAAAAACCAACTGCACTAATAGTGTTAAGTTAGAAAATATTCCACAAAAAGAAATATATTTCAGCTAATTAACAGAGCCAGTTAGCCTTCTAAAATCTAGATAGTTGAATACAAGAAGGAGGTTAAAACATAAAACATTAAAACACTTTAATAAATTGAAAATGCCATGTTATTAGTATAGAAGCATAACATTAAGATAGGAAAAATTTGTTTTTCTTAAATATTCATCATGAGTTTTCTCCCGTAAAGAACTCCCCTGGACATGTGAGCAATGAGAAGTGCATCTTCCATCTTGTTTGCTGACAGGCATTGCATGATTGCTCCCTTATGATAACCAACAACTAAAGAACTTTGAATGGCTTCGTTGCATTCTAAGTATTTAGTCGAATATTTATTAGCTTCATGTTGCACCTCTTCTCCATTGCCTAGGGTATCCTTCCAAACAACAAAATCATTTCTAGTGAGAGGAAGTGAGGAATCTGCTTTTGGACTGTGCAAATTATCAAAAAACTCCTCGCCATTGTCTCTGGGGGATGTAACATCTTGTCCACCTTTTAACTGAACTGATGAATCTAATTGTGTTGTATCATCAAGAGTGCCATTGTTGATTATTTTACTGCTAATATCATCAGTGTTGGCAGATTGAGCTTCCCGTAAGTCTTGATTCTTTGTTCACTGCACTTGAAATCCAAGTTCTCAAGTAGCTTTGTCTAGCATTTCCTTCATCTTCAAACATGACTCTTAGGAAACTACATGCCTCCCTCTCTTCTTCCAAACTAAAACAATGTAGAAACCAAAAGTTTGCAAGTGAAACAATAAACATGAATGTAAATTGTTATTATACCCATTCAAAAAGTATCCACAAATAACTAACTGAGAATCTTGAGAATTCTTATTGAACAAAGCTCACAATGATGATTTCTCACAATCTACTATTGCAGCTTCAAACTCTATTGAACGAAGCACTAGACTATCCTCGATAATGAGATTGTGTAGATATACCTATGAACATAGTAAAAAAATAAGACCATATATCATCTTAATGCCATGTACCAAAGAATAAACTGTACTCTACCTCAGAAGAGCCAACAACACTCTGTGACATTCTACCAGGCCGAAATGTAGCAAGCTTTCCTCCAAATCCAAAACTGACACCAACTGATCTCTTCAACCACTTAGGAGCTTCCGAGAGTGCACCTAAAACCGGAAAAATGAAAAGATAGACATCATGTATTTGCATACAGGATCCCAATTCATTGAGGGATGTAACATCTTGTCCACCTTTTGACCAAACTGATGGATCTAATTGTGTTGTATCATCAAGAGTCACATTGTTGATTATTTCACTACTAATATAATCAATGTTGGCAGATTGAGCTTCCTGCAAATTTTGATTCTCTTTTCACTGCACTTGAAATCCAAGGTGCTCAAGTAGCTTTGTCCTAGCATTTCCTTCATCTTCAAACATGACTCGTAGGAAATTCCATATCTCCCTCTCTTCTTCCAAACTAAATCAATGCAAAAACCAAAAATTTGCAAGTGAAAAAATACAGATGAATGTAAATTTTTATTAATCCCATTCAAAAAGTATCCACAAATAACTAACCAAGAATATTGAGACTTCTTATCACACAAAGCTCACAATGATGATTTCTCACCATCTGCTATTGCAGCTTCAAACTCTGTTGAACGAATCACTAGAATGTCCTCAGTTACGAGATTATGTATATATAACTATGAAAATAGCAGAAAAATAATACCATATATCATCTTAATGACATGTACCAAAGAATAAATTGTACTATACCTTAGAAGAGCCAAAAACACACTGTGATGCTATCCTAGGCCAAAATGTAGCAAGCTTACCCACAAATCCAAAACTGACACCAACTAGTCTCTTCAACCACTTAGGAGCTTTCAAGAGTGCACCTGAAAAGGGAAAAATGAAAAGATAGACATCATGTATTTGCATACAGGATCCCAATTCATTGGGGGATGTAACATCTTGTCCACCTTTTGACTGAACTAATGGATCTAATTGTGTTGTATCATCAAGAGTGACATTGTTGATTATTTCACTACTAATATCATCAATGTTGGAAAATTGAGCTTCCTGTAAGTCTTGATTCTCTATTTACTGCACTTGAAATCCAAGGTGTTCAAGTAGCTTTGTCCTTGCATTTCCTTCACCTTCAAACATGACGCTTAGGTAATTCCATGTCTCCCTCTCTTCTTCAAAACTAAATCAATGCAAAAACCAAAAATTTGCAACTGAAACAATACAAATGAATGTAAATTGTTATTAATCTCATTCAAAAAGTATCCACAAATAACTAACCAAGAATCCTGAGACTTCTTATTGCACAAAGCTCGCAATGATGATTTCTCACCATCTGCTATTGTAGCTTCAAACTCTATTGAATGAAGCACCAAATTGTCCTCGGTAATGAGATTGTGTATAAATACCTATGAAAATAGTAGAAAAATAAGACCATATATCGTCTTAGTGACATGTACCAAAGAATAAATTGTACTCGACTGAGCAGAAGAGAAAACATCAATCTATTGCGCTATATCGGGCCAAAATGTAGCAAGCTTTTCTCTAAATCCAAAACTGATACCAACTGGTCTCTTCTACCACTTAGGAGCTTTCAAGACTGCACCTAAAAAGGGAAATATGAAAAGATAGACATCATGCATTTGCATACAGGATCCCAATTCATTGCGGGATGTAACATCTTATCCACCTTTTCACTGAACTGATGGATCTAATTGTGTTGTATCATCAAGAGTGACATTGTTGATTATTTCACTACTAATAGTATCAATGTTAGCAGATTGAGCTTCCTGTAAGTCTTGATTCTTTGTTGACTACACTTGAAATGCAAGGTGCTCAAGTAGCTTTGTCCTAGCATTTCCTTCATCTTCAAACATGACTCTTAGGAAATTCCATGTCTCCCTCTCTTCTTCCAAACTAAATCAATGCAGAAACCAAAAATTTGCAAGTGAAACAATACAAATGAATGTAGATTTTTATTAATCCAATTCAAAAATTATCCACAAATAACTAACCGAGAATCCTAAGACTTCTTATCACACAAAGATCATAATGATGATTTCTCACCATTTGTTATTGCAACTTCAACCTCTATTGAACGAAGCACTAGACTATCCTCGGTTACAAGATTGTGTATATATACCTATGAAAATGGCATAAAAGTAAGACCATATGTCATCCTAATGACATGTACCAAGGAATAAAATGTACTCTACCTCAGCAAAGCCAACAACAATTTGTGACGTTGTACTGGGATGAAATGTAGCAAGGTTTCCCACAAATCCAAAACTAACACCAACTGGTCTATTCAACCACTTAGAAGCTTTCAAGAGTGCACCTGAATAGGGAAAAACAAAAACATAGACATCATGTATTTGCATACAAGATCCCAATTCATTGGGGGATGTAACATGTTGTCCACCTTTAGACCGAACTTATGCATCTAATTGTGTTGTATCATCAAGAGTGACATTGTTGATTATTTCACTACTAATATCATCAATATTGGTAGATTGAGCTTCTTGCACTAGTGGAATTTGGCAAATAAATGACTACATGACTAAAAGTTTTAGTCAGGTTAATTTTAGTCACGTGACTAACACTAGTAGAATTTGACAAATAAATGACTAATTTGGTCATTTATAAGTGACTAATTTGGTCATTGGGTAAAATCACAACTAAATGACTAAATAAATGACTAATATTGGACAAATAAAAATGACTAAATAAATGTGCTCATTATTAAAATCTTGGCCATAATTTTCATTTTAATAAACATACTCTAAAACCTTCGTCAAGACCTTATTTTCGATCATAGCCTACCATAATTAATAATGAAATATTACAAATAAAATTACTAATTAATAGTTTTTGTGGAATAAATATTTTGTTTTTGTGGAATAAAATTACAATAATATTCTAAAAAATGTGCTTATTGCCCCATTTAGTCATGATCTCTGTCGTCAAATCCCACTCAAAATGGCATGGGCCTTAATAATACACAAATCACAAAGCCTAACACTTGAAAAGGCAACAATCAATATCAACAATGTAGATCAGTATGACCTCACATTAACAACTATTTCTAGAGTGTGTGAACTTGCAAGCCTATGCATAAAACTAGCTTTCACATTTCAATGATATGCACGCATGCAACAAAGTCCATAGGTAGCTCGTCGAAAGCAAGAAGAAGAACGCTTATTGGCATTATCGAATTCAAACTCTTGAATGAACACTAATACAAAAAAGAACTACAGGTTAGTTACTTTGATTTTATCAACTACATTTTTCCCACTTCCAACCAAAAAACCCTCATTGCATATATACTTAGTTACAAAGTGTCTCCAATGATTAATCCAAATTCCTTCTTTCAAAAAAGTAGTCATACACTACACATGAATCATTAATATCAACTTGCTCTAAAACATGACCAAAAAAACATCTTTCTTTTCTCTTATCAACAATTTTCCTACAAGTATGCAAATACATAAAAGCAACAACAAAATAAGACCAAACACTCTCACAACTCAACCATTTTGCTGGCACTAAATGCCATTGGAGTTCCTCATTTATGTCATATTTTATTTCGATATTAAGTCCCAACTCCAGATTTTCTCGAGATAATTTCCTTTCACAAACTAGATACTCATTTGTAGATTGTCATAGCAATATTTGCAATTACACTCCTTCAAATTTGAATGTGGATTTTCTTTTCTAGGATTGTAATTGAATGCACCTAAATCCTTATGCTATGGCTTCAAATTTGAATGTACCTTTACTTTTCCTTTATAGTAATTGAACGTCTTATGTAAGGGAAGTCCAATTATTTGGAATTCATGTCATTATGAAAGAACACTCATTATTTGCAAGCTTTCTTGCTACCTCTTATTTAAAGTTATAGTATAATCAGCCTTTGTGGATTGAGATGGATTATATTCAGAATATGAAACATCTTTATCATGCAAAAACAATATCTATTGATCTATTTGATGTTTTCTTGATTGTACTATTTAGATATCTATGTTCATATATCATTGGTAGATATAAACAACAAAAAAATAGAACAACTATTAAGATTTTAAACTTTAAAAATCTACACAAATGACTAAAAAAATAGGAAAAATTATTTGCACAAATGATGACAAAGGCTTCAAAAAAGAGAATCAAAAGAAAAGGTAATTTGTAGGTATTTGCAACACAAATTACTGTGCATGATTTATTAGTTTAAAATCTATTAAACTTTAAATTTATTTCAAAAAACATAAACTATATTGCCTGTAGTATCCAAACACATTGACAACAACTTTAATAATACTACTACTTTATGTAGTAACCAATTGTAACCTTGAAGACCAAGATCCAATTTTTTCAATTTTGGTTAAACACTTTTTGACATTCTTATGTGGTTTTGTTATTTGTTTTTTTGCAACATCAACTTTTGCACGAAATGAATGAGAAGTAATTGGTGGACATCATGGCTTTCAAATCACCCCCACTTAAAAGCAAAAAGTGAAGATACTAGCTAATGTCTTTTAAAGGATTAATTTAAAGGGAATAGATATTATTTTAAAACTTTAGAACATGTCTATTATGATAATTACTATTTTTTTATTAATAATGTCTATTGCATGATTTCTAATTATGAGAATTTTCACCTTCATGTCAATTTCCTTTTAGAATACATAATTTAGAATCTATGTATGCAACTAGACTTATGTCTATATAGTCTAATAAATTTTATATTAATTAAAAATGGTGTTAAGGGCCGCACACAATACATGAAAATCTAAGGCCAACAACAATGAGTTCTATGAGTAGAATTAAAAAACATATTTTTAATTACTTTTATTTCATAAAAGTATACTTATAGGTGCGGGAAAATTCACCACCACAATTCAAATCAAATTTTCTCTGCGATGATGAATTTTCAGTCGAGGTGAATTGCTATTGGTGAATTTGTCATGGCAGTGATTCCCATGGTGAATTGCTAGAGAATAGAGTATTATTTTCTTAAAAATTAGTATGATGTGTTGTCCCTTTTTAATAAAAATGTAATTGTCTTTTTATAGTCACCCCCACTTAAAAGCCAAATGTGAAGAACTAGCTAAAGTCTTTTAAAGGATTAATTTAAAGGGAATAGATATTATTTTAAAACTTTAGAACATGCCTAGAATTTTTTTTTCTTCTATAATTTACGACATAGATTTGGTGTATGCCACACATTTACAAGCCATTTAATAAGAGACATCCCTCCTCTATCCTGCAATACCATTTCTAGCATGTGGGTCTCTCTTTGTTGATCATCTAGACTACGATATAGTTCAATAATGGAGTAGGTTCAATACTATGCAATATTGATTGTTAGGTTTCTATTCAAGCTTTTATCTTCCTCTAGACTTATGTTTGTTATGAATAAATGTAGTGCTTATAAGATTTTCCAACTTTCCCTAAAAATTTCTAGGATTAATTTACAATAATATTTTCATTGGAAATATTCTAAGATTAATAATTTTTATCACATTTCTTATGGAAACCAATTTTCCCTAAAATTAAAACTAATGTTTCTTCTCATTTTTTCGCTGGCTCTCTCACGTCTGCTGCTATAGCCATTAAAACTATTGTTTTTTCCCATATTTTCGATGGTTTTGAGCTGGCTCTCTTATCTTCTTCTATAGCCGCGGCGTTGCACTCAGGATGCAGCTTCTTTTCGCGGGAAAGCTTACAATGGGCATGGCGGGAAGTGGCCATTGTATTGGCATTTTAATGATAAGGATATGCAGAAAATATTATGCCCTAGTTTTTTTTTTCTTCAACCCGTGGGTCATCTGCAAGCAAACAGGTAATATTGTTAATATTGTTAAAAACCCCAGATCTTTATGCAAAACAAACTGGTTCTAAAACAAATTGTTGTAAATTAATATTCTATTTTCATTGTTTATCTCAATAGATTGATACAATTAGTGTTCTCAAACTAATTTCATTATATGGTGGTGTGACTGCGAATACACAAGAAATTTAGTTATGAGAATGGTGAATTTAAATAAGAACCTTCAAATTTTTCACATTTGTTTTAAGTCTATTTTTGATATCATAGTAGACAAGATGAAAAAGATCTGAAATTTTACATACAACACAGGTGAATGCATAGGTGAATGTAAAGATAGAGATACCAGGAATTCAAAAGGTTATGGGTTTTGCATCTACCAGGTGAGCCTTTATGCTGATATTTTTGTAAGTTCTTAACAAATTTTATTTGAAATGGCATTTTCAGTACTCTGACACAAGCATCATTATTTCTTGTCATATTCAAGATGCTAATTACTTTTATCAAAAATATTAGGATCCAGCTGTGACAGACATTGCATGTGCTTCCCTAAATTGGGAGATAAAACTTTGATTGTTCACCGTGCTATAGCCAGGTATAGATATGCATGAGGCTATAATACAATTGAATCTATATTATTTGTTTTTAATCTATACTTCTGACAATCTAATTGATTCCATCTTATTTCCTTCTCATAGCAGTGGTCAACCAAAACCAGACCAAGAGAATGTCTTAGCTCAGGCTCAACAACACATAGCTTTACAGGTAAGACTGGGGAATCATCTTTATAGTGAGAAAATAGATTTGGATTCCTTTTCTATTGTGATTCTATGTCTCTTATTCATGTATGGTAAGCAAAGCATTCTTTTGGTATATCTGTAGAAGCTTGTATGTATCTATAAATGATGACTTGTGGCTATCAAGGTGGGATAGAGTCTTAAAAGGGCATTAGGTCTCCAAGGTATTTTCCATCACAGAATCAAAGTGTCTAGAAACTATTTTGTGAAAGCTATCTAAGGTGACTCAAAGGTTAGAAGTAGTCTTAAAGGTAGGGTTACTATTGTTGATGTTTGAGCAAGGTGGTTCCTATGTTCTCATAACAGTATAGTAAACTACCCCTCAATCTATGCACATTCCACTTCATATCAATTTTAAAGGACTGTCCCTTCACACACAGTCCATTAATGACTGTCATAAACTTACTCATTTATATCTAATCTTTTGCATTTATGACTAATTTGTGAAGCCTAAAAGTTTCCCTTGCATTTAGTTGACTGTCCTTTCAACCACATTCTATCAAATAGCTCTTCAATAGGAAGTTGTTCCAAAACATTCAAAGAAAGTACAATTCAATTACTTACATATGCACTTGCATTAGGTCCTATTAGCATTTTTGAAGAATAGGGACATTACCTTGCCTCGTACTGAAGCCAAAATCAGTAACTTTTTTGGCATGAAAGGTGACTGTGAACTTTGATATGCTGCCTCTTAACAGATTCATGGCGAGTGTTCATTTCTAGGAACACACACTCTAACAAATGACCCAACTCATGAGAATATTGATGTATGCTATCTGAATCTTTGCTTATAGACTATTGTAATCTTCAAAAATTCATATGCCCTGCTTGTAAGGTGATACGCTTTTAGGGTCTTCATGTTGCTTGAGGTGAACCATTATTGCTTTGCTTGAAGTCTGCCCCTGAACCCTTTCCTTCGTTAGTTGGCAATGCCCATCCTTCCTTGCCATTCTTGGACTATACTTTTGCATTAGAATGATATTTTTGACTGTTTCTTTCCACATGCATTCATCTTGACTGTCCAAACTTTACAATCTCTTATCACTATCATTGAATCTTTTGCAATGTGACTGTCATCCTCTATCTCTTGATCACTAGCCTCATTATGCTTGATTGCCTGTGTGTAGAGTCTCCCCAGATTTGTCTTCATTGCATAGTGAACTGTTATTCTTGCTTACACCATCTATAAATATGCCTCCTATGCTTTCAACCTCTTATATGTTGTCTCTTTCAATAGGTTGTCTCTTTCAATAGGCCTATTGAAAGAGACAACATTATATATGTAATCTCCTATCATACTGCTTTCCGTTGTATCATACCTCAAGGATGCAATTGATGATATGTTGTGAAGAACAGTCATAATTTGTAACACCACACATCCTAGTTTATTTCTTAGTCTTTCTACCACTATTAAAACTGGAAATGGGAAATAAGAAACTAAATGAAATTGCATTCGAATAAAGAAGCTGAGATTCCTAAGGTTTAGTTGATGAGAAAAGTTTAGTGTATTTCCACATCTACAAGAACTATTGAATTAAAATACATTATACAAAAAATATATAAATCATTCAACTTTTACAATCATATTCAAACTCTACTTCTGGACTTTTACTATTGGAAGTAAAATGCTTAAATTTATTGGGAAGGGAGAATTCACTTCAGACTATCAGAAGACTATCAAAAGCAATTAGAGGATATCATAAACCAATTTTATATGGTAGAAGAATTGTGAAAGAGCCCAAATAGAGACTGCAGAAATCCATCTCAACAGATATGAGGTGACAAATGTAGGTAGATTTATTATGGACGATGTTAAATTGTTACTGAATATTAGTTTTTTATTTCTTTAAATATATATTTTTTGATTGTGTTGGCTGTTTATTGGAGAAACAGGTTCTAGAATGTCAGCCAAAATGAAGTTTGATTACTATAACAGCGTTTAGAGTCTAAGGGGCTCCTTTCCATGACAGATTCTTGATCAAAAAACATTTAATGGGCAAATTCATCTTTAAGAATCTGAGCTTAAGCAGTTTTATAAGTCAAATTTGTTGTGTACTTATTTATGTACATTTATATCTATTAATGTGTGTATGCTTACATATCACACAACAAATTTGACTTATAAAATTGCTTAAGCTCAGATTCTTAAAGATGAATTTTCCCATTAAATGTTTTTTGATCAAGAAGTTGTCATGGAAAGGAGCCCCTTAGACTCTAAAGGCTGTTACAGTAATCAAACTTAATTTTGGCTGACATGTCAAGGCATGAAACCCCATTTTCTTGAGAAATAGGTTCTAGAATGTGGCAATCCATGGTATTCATTTTCTGAAAACATATGGACCACCACTACTTTTCAAGTAGGCTCCTTAGGCAATTCTGGCCCCAGAACATCTGTTAGAGCTGATTACACCTTAGATTCATATTGGAAGGTACACTTAAGCTTGGTATTGTGGTAGCATGTTGCAATTGGAGATTCTGGGCAGTTGTCAGGTGCCTAGGAGGTATGGTGATAATGGCGGGTGACAGAAAACTCTAGGGATCCTTTTTGCCATGGTCAGGTCAATGATCATAGGCTTTGTAAAACTTTTAACTCCAAGAATACTGGGAATATGAAGGTGGTTGAAGCCACTTTTGGGATGGATAGTATAGAAGTAATGGCTTGGTGTATACTACGCATGCCTACATATTAGAAGTTCTTAAAAAAGATGAAAGCAAGTTGTGCAGGATGTTGAAATACAAGAGAGTATACAGGAGCTTCTGATTAGTCTGTTCATGAAGGTGGAGGCAGAAAAGGATATTCAGTCTCTTTCTGAAAAAAGTAAGGCTTCAATGGAGGTTATAGGTGTGGATATTAAGATCATGCATAATGAAGTGAATGCACTTATGGTGGACATTCAAACCCTGGAAGATTTTTGACAAGACCTCTGGATGGTTATGAAGCATATGGTTGTTTCAGATCACAAAGGTGTTATGAAGATCATCGATGGTTACACAATATTGTTCCTAGAATATGATAAATTGGTGAGAGTACTAAGGCATACAATGTTTAACAATGGAATAAAATTCAATGGCTTAGAGAAATCTTTGGGTCCAGTGGTTCCAATTGTTGAATTAGTTGTTCTTTGTGTCTGTTCCATTGTCAGTTTTTGGTGAGATGCTTTGTGTCTGTGTCAAGAGAGTATTTACTGATAATGTAATATGTTTGGTATAGATTGCTCCACCCTGCCATAGGGTTGTTCATGCAAGAATATTGGGATAGATGTTGTACACTGTTACCAGTAGTTGGGAGGGGCCCTGTTAAATGAAACCTGTTGATTATCTAAAAAATCTAAATTTATTGCATAGTCCATAATGAATTGTTCTATAACTGTAAGTATAAACTTAATATATTATTGAGGGTGAATAAATGTAGCAAGACTTGCCTCACAATTGTTGATGTTTATATTCAACTTCAGTCGTATTCTTCTAGCCTGTTATTTTTTCTTGATTGAATAAGGTGCCTAGGGAACCATAGATTCATTATGAAAGTTGGAGCAATAAGGGTAGAATGAGTCGCAGGTGGATTGTGGTATTTTTCTTGTTTACCTTATAATGTTGCTAAGGAATGATGTGTAAAAACTAGGATGGGGATTCCATATGCTAGAAATCAAATTATAGACTTAATTGGGGACAACAAAACTGAAATTCTCCTAAGCACAATCAAACTCATAGTTTGTCTACTTATTTGCTTTGTATCTCTTTGAAGATGTTTACAAGTATTGGGAGCATTTGTCAGTGTTACAGCTCATATGTTATGACTGTCAGTGTAACAAAGAAATAAAGGTTTCAGGTTTGAGTTGTAATTGGTTGTGTAAGAGTGTTTGCAATCTCTGTAGTAAGTCTACTGGCTAGTGATCAATTATAACAAGCCAAATTGGAGTACTAAGTGAGGTTTCTTTCATTTGCCATTAGAGGCTGGAGTAGTAATAGTCTTCCATTTTCCAATGAAATGGATTACTGAGGGAATTTCTTCCATCTTCAGAGTATGGATGCAGCTCCAGGATTCATTTGGTATTTGGATCATTGGGCCTTTATCACTTTTCTTTGGTCATTCTTCTTCAAAGTCTGAAACTGATGAATCTGCTTCTTCACTCACTGCCTGATTTATCATATCAATTATATATTTCCTATCCTTATTTTCAATGGAGGGTATTTCTTTTTTCCAATTATGGTTGACTTTGGCCACTACCTACCACCCTTGACCCAACAATGCATTGTACACCTTTTTATGCTGTGAGATGAGTATGAAGTTCAATAAAAATGATTGAGTAGCCAATTATGGTCTTTTGTGCTGTTAGAACTCCAACGACCTTTATCCCTTGCTGGGCCACTTGCACCAGCTGAACAGTTGGAGGCCAAATGGTAGGCTTGCTCAAGCTTTGCTAAATGTTTTCTGGAGGTACGTTCACAACAGACCTGCCATTGATAATTGTGTAATGATGCACAATTATTAGTTTTCCAATGTTTCATATAATGTTATCTTCAGCAGGTGAATATATGTTTCTCAGCAGCACACATAAATTTTGAAAAGAGCATAAGCTAGAGCAAAACAATGGCACAACTGTGTAAAAGAGAACAAGAAAAGTCCAAGGCTACCCCATTTCTCCTTTGCTTCTATTTGTTTGATTCATATAGAGATGCTCTCTTACCATATGTTGTGAATCTTTATAAATGCTATAAATCCTCACTATTTAATTAATTCAAACAATTTTCCAGTTGTCACAACTAAATATTGGGTTTAATGTCAATTTAGGAAGATGATACATTATCATTTCACATCAGACTGTTAAGTTATAGAATATTAACATTTACGTTTTACTTCTAAAGTTGTCTGTTACTCGCTGTAATTGAATAGTTACAAGACACAATTTGTAACTATCATTGCCTTTCTCCCTCAAAATGTCCCACTTAAGCCTATAAATCTCTTCTGTTTTTTCAGCCAGAACATGATCCTTATCCCTTCTTGTTGCTGCTACAACCCTTAAATAATGGGATATTAATTGCTCTTTTGACATTCTTTTCAATGGTGCTTCCAAAATGATATATGATGTATCTTCTGAGATACTATTTGATAAATAAGGCTCTCCATTCAAACAACCTTCCCAAACTTTTGTTATCTCATAAATTTTCATATTTCCATTCATGTTTCCATTGTTAGCTATTTGTGACAAAGAAGGTATACTACAATGGCTCGTTTTGGTAATATATACCTTAGAAGTTCCAATTTGCAATCTCATAATACGCATATGGAAGACTTATAAATGTTTATTTCAAGATTGCTTTTTCTTTTACTGTATATCTGAATGATAATCTTCATTTATGTAGCGATTAATACTATGATTTATCTAGGTCCTGGTTTCATTATTGCCTATGGTATTTTTATTATCTGAGCCATTTTTTTAAAGACTGGATCTCTGGAAATAGTGGCTTGCAATGGACAACCTACTCATCATGTATTTCACAAGCAATAGCCCTCATATAAATATTATTTACTTCTTATCATCTCTCAAGAAAAAATATAAGACAAGTCAAGACTCAAAAGAACTAAATGTAGGTAAGCTAGAAGCCTAGAGCCATACCCAATGTTCTCATCATGAACAAAATAGATCAAGTAACCATCATCTTCTGCAAGGTCTAACCCAGAATTCCTGGGTACAAATATTGCCTCAGAACCAAATCTTCTAGGTCCAAAGTCAAAAACCCCTAGCACATTTGATGCAGAGCATGGTGGAGGAACATTCAACCAAGCTTTGAAAACCAAACACCAACTCAAAATCAAATAACTAGCACAACTTCCATAGGGTCAGCTCTATGGCTTCCCAATTCACAATTGAGCAACTGAAAGACCAATTCCTCAAAGAAAACTGTAAGAACACCCACTGATCATCCATATAGCATCCATATTCCATCAAAAAAATAGTTCCAAGCTTACAAGTAAGATTCATTTGTCAAAACATAGAGAAACATTAAGACACCGTGTCCAAGGGCTAGTAGAATTAGCCCACATTTACAAACAAAGTATCTTTTAAACTGCCTTTCACCTTACCAACTCTTGGATAGTCATAAATTGTGGCACAAAACAAAAGATTCACTGATCAAAACCTCCATACAACCCTTCTATACTACTGCTCCAACAAACCCTCCTTTTCCTTCCTAAAAACTAGGGCTTATTGAAAGTCCTATACCCAGATCACTTGCAGACCTAAAACCACTTGAATCCTTCATATTTCCACCTACACATGCTCAACACATCTTAATATTTGACTACCCTCACGTTTTGCACACACTTCCTTTGTAAGCCACCTTATTTTCCACTCTTTTCACCCCTTTACCATAGGGTTTCTAACTTCTATTCACCCCAGATCTTCCTCAACCTCTCAAATCATTGAAACACATCTAAGTATACCCAAAAACACCAAAACCAACAACTTCCATCCTATTCTCCTTACACAACTCAAAAAACCTTATCCTAGCTATGCTTAAAAGGCATAAAATCTGTCTTTTATACTAGGGCAGTGTTCTCAGGCTCCTCACATCTCTTTATCAGTGCAAGAATACATTCCTATACCTACTCCTACACTTAACAGGACCATTCCACCAAGAAACAGTATTTACAGAAAGGTGGAATGGCCTTTTCAACTCATTTTGAGGCTCAAACCCCTCAACCTTGTTTTCTGACCAGTCTTCAAATTTCAATCACTAAGTTGCTTGAAATACAAGTTTATCCCTCAAGAACCAATTCAAAACAAAGGAAAAACAATCCTATATCAGAATCCAATCATTTATGACTAGTTCCTGCTGTACGGACCTGTATACAGGCTGGGAATGAAGGAAAAAGCCAGAAAATAACTAAGAAAAATAGAGATTTTATTAATTTTGTTCTTCAAAGTGCTTCAACCCACCCCTCTCAAGCCTTCAAGAGGCCATTTAAACATTTTCCAATCCAAACTACCCATGAAACTCCTATAACTGACCACAAAACTACCTTAACCCTTACATTGCTTAATTTTGCATTGTTTGACAATTTGTTAACAATAAACACAATATTATGCAACCTTTTGCACTTTTGGAACAACTAACCTTAAAAACCCCCCAATTACATGAATAATAGTCTCAAAGACCTTATTTAACATTAATTTACTCAAATACCCCTAAATTCCTAATGCCTTCCTTCAAAGGATGAATTGTTGAAACTGTGTGTACTGGGTGCTCCTGCACCATACACCCTGGTTTGAAAATTATTCCAAGTCTCTTGGAAGCCTTCACCTACAACAAAGTTGGATCTCCATCCTCTGATACTCCTTGTAGATGCTTCATCTTGACCTTTGGCTTTGTCTTGTCCATGTGTAGCATCCCCTTGCTTGCATTGATTCCTTGGATTTGCACTATCAATCTCAGACCTGCACTTACAAACCTTAACCAACTACTCCCAACATTCTCAACATGTTCACACAACACCACACTATGTGCTTCACCTTTCATCTTGACTCTTGGCTTAACCTCCATCATCAAAATCATCAAAACAAAGAAATAGCAAACAATCCTCTTCATTCGCTGCCTCTCCATTTTCCTCACAACTTTTCTCAGCTTTCCCATGCTCAAAATAACCTACACAGTAGCATACACAACCCCTATCCAATCCATATTCTCTATTTTCTGCTCCATCCCAATTGGAGACTTCCTAAATTCTTTTCCTCTAGCCTT
>VDFB02346294.1:0-82161 GCA_007258455.2 Sequoia sempervirens
AGATTGTGAGTTGATATTTCGATATCCAAGCATTTTAACATTCAATTTTAAACCAATGAATAAATATATATTTGTATATGGAAATCTGCATTAGTTGATTCGCTTCCTTGGATTCTTGGGATTTGTCATTTTCTTGCTAAGGAGTTCGGTGGCAATGTTGATTGCCACCCTTCATTATGTATCGTTCCATTTATGCGTTGTGTTTGTATTATATATGCAACTGTATTCAGTATTGATATAAATTTATATATAGAGTCACATATAATATATATATGCCTTATTTATGTATGCCTAGTTTTTCAATATAAAATCTGTTATTGGCACTGTAATGTAAGCAACATTATGTCTACTTTATTGCTATATATATATATATTTATATTTATATATATACTTATAATGTATAAAGTATATTTTGGTTATATGGTTATTACTTGTTTATGTTTGTAAAGGTATGGAAAAAGTAAATAAGAGAATTGGTTAATATAATTGGACAATGGAAAGGTTGCACTAAATAAGTGAATTAGACTACTCTTGTAGCTTTATATAGAATGTTGAGTTCCTTGTAAATAGGTATTGGTTGAATTGTAATTATCTTGTAATTGGATTTAGAGTGCAATGATCATTGTGGAAATAATGTCTCCCTTAATGTAATGTTGTTTGTTTATTAGTGTGGAACATTGTGCCTTATCTTGAGATCGAAGTGTTTTGGGAAAATAATTGTTGTTGTTCTATGGTAGAGTCTTTTGTGTTTATTGGATAGAGAGTATTCCAGAGGCTTGGGAGTACTGTGATTGGTTGTATCATTGTGTTTGATCCTTGAAGTGAGTAATATGGTGCTGCAATGTGTGATTGTGGGTCTTAGCCATGCTCTGCTTGGTTGTTGATTCAGTCGTGTAATGCGAGTGAGAGGATCTATACCATGCTCAGGTTATGTGTTTTGATTTTATTGCATGTGCATGATGGCTTTACTCTGTTGATTTTATTTGGGTCTCCTATATGCTTGTAGGGGGAGTGGCTTCTATTAATAGGGACTGGGTAGGATCTATACCTTTCTCGGGTTATGTGTTTTGATTTTATTGCATGTGCATGATGGCTTTACCCTGTTGATTTTATTTGGGTCTCCTATCTGCTTGTAGGGGGAGTGGCTCTTAATAGGGATTGGGTAACCCATGTGGGAGTTCCTTAACTCAGTGAAAACATAAAATGAATTAGGGCCAATGGGTAGTTAAAACATAATCAAGATAAATGAATGCCTCGCCCATTCCTGTAGTACTCATTTAGGCTAAGCATGGGTTGAGAAGGCCTGGTTGGAAATACCAACATCCTTGTCCTCATGAAAGGAAGATTGGCTCCACATGTGTCACCTATCAGTGCCTAGTGAGAGGTTGTTAAGGTAACCATAGATGGGAGCCAACACCTAGTGAGAGGCTATTAGGGTAACCCATGTCAGGACCGTGCGATGACACTCTTCCCTCTGTAGACTAGCATTCCCTTGTTTGTTCTTTTCCCTTGGTGTAAGTTTTCCTCTAGAAGTATTGTATGATCTTATCTATGGTTAAGTCGTATTTGCGTCAGTTGTCCTCTGTTAGCCTTGTTATGTCAGTTTGTGATTGACTTTTTATTGCGGGACTAGGTGCTATCTCCTAGCATGGGGGGTGGACCTTAGGGTTTCATATGGTTGGGTGGAATGTGCCTTGTAATCCATTGGGTTCCCTCACTTTGATTGTGTTTGTGGTGACTACTCCTGGATTTGAATATTTCAGCACTTGTTCTAGTTCATGTGGATTATATTTCATGTACTTGTGTTGTACCATAAATCTATTGTATCATGTATTATACTTTTGATGTACTCTCCTCACTGGTATATGAGGAGACATTGTTGATCAAATGTAATGATGTAAATAAATGTTGAACTCTCTTATGTAATGGACAATACAAAAGATACTTTTTTATATATATGTTAGTTAAATGGTATGATTCTAAATGATATCTTTTGATCTCATGTAATGGTTATTTCATATTTATTTTTCAAATAAATGTGATAGATTAAATGGAATTTCACAGTTCTTGCTAGTTTAGTTAATGGGGATCTAGTAGCATAGTCATGGAACTTAGAGAACTAGGTTAGAATTTAAGTTGTTTCATTTGTAATCTCGTGATTATTGTACTTTAAAAAAAAACAAAAAAAAAAATTGTTCCATTTTTTGGTGTTATCAGCTGTTGTCCTCTAGGGTTCTATGTTATTGGTTGTTGTTATTGTGACACCAGAAAAATGTTGATACACCATACAAGCATCTGAATACATGAGATTTTGAATGTGCATTCCTCCAACATCCATAAACTATTTCCCAAAGCCACAAGCAACAAGAATCAACAACAAAGGATTGCAGACCAAAATGCCAGAGGATGATAACTGCATACTAGATTAGTTCAAAATACAAAGACTTGATCTTGTAGTTGCAACTCATATATCATGGTGTCATCAATGACAACAAAAACTATATAAATTTGTTCTTCTTCATTTTTCCAACAATCTCAACCTTATTTGGATAATTAGGAAGACCTTTTGGACTTTATCAATCATAATGCTTTGATGAATTTGAAACTTTAAGGTACTAATTATACTTGGTCCAGCTGAAGGTTTGAATCATCTTTTATTTAGGTAAGATTAGAGTGAGCCCTTATAATAATTGGTTTGTTTAATCTTTATTAGTTTTCGTTATCTTCTTTAATGAGGATAGCATCAAAACATTCAATGTCATGTATGCTAAGAATTTGAGTAAAAGGAAAGGTCTTCCTTTTATTTTTTTTAAAATGTGCACCTAACACCCGACTTTGATTAAAACAATTATTGAATTGTGGAATATAAAAGTGGATGGATCAATTTTTATTAGGGTTGTTAAACAAATAAATAATATGAATATTAATGTTAGAAGAAAGAAAAATAAATATTTTTTCAATACTTTTAAAAATAAGTATAAAGGCAAGGTACAATTAGATATGGTTAAAAAATGAAATTCAAAATATGATATTGAATCAAGATCTAATGGTGAAAGAAAGAGGGTTGTTACATGAGCTTCACTCATTATTGCTAAAGAGGAAGACTTCTAAAGGTAAATATTGAGAGTGAGTTTGTTAGATGAGAATAAAAATATCAATTTTTGTCACATGAATACTTTGAAGGATATATATTCTCATAGAACCAAGGAGATGGATGTACACTATTAAATTATAGAGGAAAAGTTTATAAGAGATAAATTTTCTAATTTTTTTTAGTAATATACTCTTTCAAAATAATGATTTTGACATTATTTTTACATAATATTATAGAGATCATCCCTAATATTATTGATTCTCAAGATAACATGGAGTTTATGAAGCCTCTTTTGGAAGAGGGGATAAAAATATTATGTTTTCTTTTCATGGAAATAAGTTCCTAATTCTTGTTGGGATCCCTCATTTTTTATTTGATGGCTAATTATTTAGTGGCAATAACTAAGAGTTTTTTCTAGAGGAGTGTTAAAATAGCTGAAATTTACCCTTTTAGAGGAGTGTTAAAATAGCTAATTATTCTCAAGAAGGTAGGAGCAACTACCTTTTCTAATTTTTTACATACTAGGCTGTGTAATTCAATTTAATTTTTTTCTAAGATAATTATGCTAAGAATGCAACAAGTTTTTGCCAGGCTAATTTCATTGTAGAAAAGTGGAGTTTTAATGGAAATAAACTTATTGACTCTATTATATCTATTCATGAAGTGCTTTAATCTATGGAGGTTAATAAATATGTAAAGATTATTTTGATATTGGATTTGATGAAGAAACATGACCATGTTTTAAGGAAATTCCTTATTAAATTTATGGAAAATTTTGGTTTTAATTTTTTAAAATAAAATTTTGGCTTTAATTTTTTAAAATAATTATGAAATTTTCCTCTACAATAATTTTTTAGTCATATTTAATGGTAATCATTCTATTTTTCTCAAAATTTCAAGAGAAATGTGTTAGGGTGATTTTATATCTCCCTTTGTGTTTATTATTATTATGGAGGCTTTGGGGAGAAGTATTCATAGAGTAGTTTTTTAGGGTAGATTTAAATATTTAAACTCACTTCTACTAGTGCTCCAATATCTTACAAGCACTTTACAGATAACATTGTTATCACTAGTGAAGTTAATTTTTTTTGAAGAAAAGTACCTTAAATAAGTTTTATGTAATTTTGAAATAATTTAAATAAAAAATTAACCTTCCAAAGAGTAATGTATATATACTTTAATATGCCTCTATATAGAGAAAAATATTGCTAACCTTTTTGGGTGTGTAGGGTAAATATTTTGTAATTCCTTTAACAATTTAAAAATAGTATTTTTAGCCATAGCTATGATGAGAAATTAATCTCTCCTCTCATAAAGGGGAGGCTCCCTTCTTATTGCTCACTAAATCAACTAGTAATTAAACTATGCTTATGTACACTACAACTATCCATAGGGGTGTTTCCATCATCATATTCTCTTCTTTTTGAATAGATGTTTCCTTTTTCAAGATTACAATAGTATTCCTTTGATGTTTACCACATGTAACAAACTACAAAACACAAATTGGAGTAATAATTACCAATATCTGATTTAGTTAGACGTAAGAATAACTAGAATGATACCAACAAGTAATGATAACAAGAAAATCTACAAGAGCACAAAGACTTCTGTAACTTTCCATGATGATTTGAAGGGTAATAAGTGTAGCAAGTTGCAGCTCAAAGACTATGAATGAGCAACGCCCAAAGATCCACAAAAATGTAGCCAATAATCGTAGCTCAAATATTTAGAGTAATTAACCAAATTCATACACAAGTACATAAATCTCCAAACACAATAATGCAGCTCAAAGTCTATCAATATCAAATCTAAATCCCTTTCAACAATCAAATATTATGCCACTTTAATAAAACAATTTCAAGATAATGTGATAAGAGAAACGTAAGATAAATCTTACACACAATAACTATGCTCCAAAACAAAGGTTGGATGCAAATCCACTTCTTTTATTGATCAATTTTCGATATGTATATTCAACACAAACATTCAAGTATGCTTCTCAAAATGGGTAGTGTTTTTCTTCAAAAGATTAAAAGGCTCATTTAAGAAACACCTTCATATATATAGAGGAGAGTTGAGAGCTAATCTAGGAAAGCAATAACTAAATTGACTTATGCAATAATAGAGTCTGATTTGATTTAGGACCTCTCTATTTTTACATGTAATTAAATTTCAGAAAATGACATGTAAAATGTCAAAAACTAATTACATAAAGCATGAAAAATACTGAAAATTAAACTAAGGGAAAAGTAAGGCATGCCCAACTTTCTTCGCCATCTTTCTCCAAGAAGTTCTCATACTTCTTGATGACAGCTTGAACTTCTTTATTATCAAGACTTTAAGTATGCTTGGAGATAGCAAGGACCCTTGTGATTGAATCCTTCATAGTGTTGCAAGCTTTCTTGTGCCTTTCTAAAAACACGTTGAGGTTATCTAGGGTTAATTGAATATCCAACAATCTATCTATAAAAGCCATTGAGAAGGCTTGATCTTCAAATTCTTTTTGGATTATGGATGTGAATTCCTAAAAAATTTCATTAGGGGAAAGAAATTTTTGATTATCATCAAGTAACTTGTAAGGAAGCTCCTCAATTTTGTTGACAAGATGCAAATAATTATCTTTGTTGACTTCTCAAGCATCTTGTAGGTATTTCATCAATTTTTTGATGATATTGATCTTGTGCATCATTGTTTCCTTTACCTCAACAAGCGTCTCTCTATTGGGAATTATCCTAATTTCCACCAATACATCAAGCTTGAGTTTCTTCATCTTGATCCAAGCTTCTAAAATGCTCTCTATTTCTTGTTGCTCCTAGGAAAATGCATTAGTAGTTTTATCCAACTTTGATCTTATTCTTTCCATATTCCCCATTATTTATACCAAAGATCTTAGAATTTTCATTCTACATGCTATCATTCTATTGAGAAACTAGTTGATTGCTCTACCTGTTGAATGCACCTTTCCAACCTTTTAAATAATTGGATCTTCAATACTCATAGCTACAGGATCTATTGAATCTAATGATTGGGTAATCATCTAGAGCACCAAAGTTAATTGCTCAAATTTTGCCTTGTATTGATCCTTAACCTTCTTCACTTCATCAAATTTCTCAATGAGAGAATTCAATATAGACTATACATATGCCTTAGCACTTCTGTGAGTTAACTTTCCTAACTCAACCCTTGTAATGGAATATTTAGAAATATCCAGTTCCTCAATAGACTTATCTGGAGGAGGTTGTGCTACCTCTACATGCCTATATCCTATTGTATCCACTAGCAACTGGGAAAGAGTCTTTGCCTTCTTGGATTTTTTCTTTATAGGTTCCAACTTTCCAAAGTTAAATTCATTTGGAGAGACGACTTGCTTCTTCCTTTTTGGTGTCTAAGATGAAATCCAAGGGGTGAGTGGAGAAGAAATTCCTTTTGGACCAACAACCATAACTAGTGTTGATGTGGTTGTACTCACGAAAGTTGTTACAATTGGTGAATTGTTAGTCAAAATTGCACAAGGAATTTCAATACTTGTAACTTGAGTAGACTCAATCATAAATTGTTCCAAATCATATTGAGAGGTTATGTCAAAAGAAGGTGATGAAAAACTTGGAAAAGAAGTGGGAGAATCCAATAAAAATTCCAAACCATGTTTAAGAATTTCAAAAATTGACCTCGAAGATGGCATGAAAGAATTGAATGGAAAAACACAGTAGGAGTAACTGTACAACACTAGGAATGACTATAGCAGTGACTGGTAAAGACTGTCCAACAAAAACAGTGGGAGGAATGTGGGTAGAAATAGTAGTAACAATTAGAGAAGAAGTAATAGGTGGATCCTTTTGGAAATTCTCATGAGGAGATACTCATTCTTCCTCATGTTGTTCCTCTTCTTGCCCTTCTTCTTGAATTGATTCCTCTTCTGTGAATGTAGATGGAATTTTAGTTGTTTGACTTTTACCCCCTTTTACAATGAATGTAATCTTGGGTTTACAAGTCTTGCTTGAGCTAGTAACATCTCCCTTATTCTTTGTCCTTAGCTCAAATTTCCTACTTGCTTGTCCTTTAGGTTCCTCCACCTCTAATACAATGCTAAAAGGTTTCAGTTGTATCCCATTTTCTTTTATCCATACATTTGTGTTAGCCATGATAGGTTTAAATATTTCTCTAATTGATGTCATCTCCTTCTTGGACCATTGCATTGAAGGTAGACGAGCACTTTCTAGAGTATTCCTCTCATATACCAGATCTAAGATGTCTCCATCATCTTCCATATCCTCTAGAATATCAACCAAGTCATGATTTCTTATTTTCTCTAGGGTCAACCAATAGTAATCCATCTTTCTTATCTCCTCCTCCATTCTATAATTTTCCCACACATCTTTAATCCTATGTACTTGGGTGTAGGCCTTCTTAATTCTTTCTTTCATGCCCCGATAAATCAAAATCGAGCCTCTTTTTGTGGGTATTCATATAAATTTAGCCTTTGGAGATGTCAAGATAGAATACCTGCCAATTATGGGGGAAACTTGAAGCCTAGTTTAAGAGACTCCATTTTCTTGTTGTGAATTGACATAATCTACCTACAAAGCTCCATTAGAACAATCTTTTCACTGGGATACGTTGGGAGCATGTAGGGATAACCCGTGAAGTAGACAAATCTTAAGTAGGTGAATGTAGGAAATTGAAAATATAGGAAACCATATTTGTTGAACACTACCCATGCTTCATCATAAACTCTTTTCTTTTCAAGTTTATGATCAAACTTGCATAGGAAAGGAGCAAAGAAAGCAACATTAAATGTTCTTTTCAAGAGTTATATGGGGATAGTACATGTATATTGGAGTTATTATTTGGTTTCCCTATGATGTTAACGTTGGAAAATTCCTCATTTCAGTAGTAGCATACACCAAGTATGATGCCATATATAACTTTAATGAAGCGTGTACCTTTATCAATTGGTCATGAATTGCATTACCGATCTGTTGACCCCATAAGATTTGTTGCTTCTTCCTCATTATGATCTTGATGTATAAATACATCTAGTCAGAAAAGGTAGATCAGGTGGGAAATCCTTTCACTCTACTAAGAGGAGTGATCAAATCATTCACTTCTTCAATGAAGTCACTTTGTGGAAAGCTGTTAGGCCATGTCGAAACATTCGGCCTTGGATTTTTCAACCACTTACTATTGATCACTTCCTTATAAGTGTCTGTATATTTCTCAAATTCTTCATTTGCATATTCCATAATGATATCTGCATGTGTCAACACTAGGACACAAGAAATATTTATCAAAGAATTTCGGATCTAGCCTCATAACCACATTTCTATTTGCATCCTTAACACTTCGGTTATCCTTATTGTAGTGTGTCGTAACTTGGAGAAAAAATTTGGGATTATGTGTAGGTACAGGGAAGGCTACTACCATTTGAATGTTGCTCTGAACTATACATAACATACCATTATCCAGTGGTTTCTTTTGATTCCTTTGCATAAATTTGGACATATCAACATGTCTGATTTCAATATCCTTTATCTCATCAATGTTTGAGGACATAGAAGTCACCAAGAAAACCCCTTGGTATTTGTACTGCATGGCTTTGGATTTTATTAGAGAAGGATTTGACATTTGAGGAGAAATTAGCAAAATATTGTATCCTTTCAAGAATGTAGAGATGAAAATTTGAAATGTGTTCACAAATAGCTGCATTATAAAGTTCAATGTTTTCTAGTGTTATAAAAACTTGTTGGGTCAAAAAATGCAGTCATGGGAAAAAAAATATTTTGTGAGAAAAATGATGGTTTAGATGCTATGATGTAGAAATTCTGAGTAGTTGCATGATTTTGAAGGGCTTAGGCATGGTAGTGGCAAAAAGCGAAGCAAATGCAGGTGAACTAGCAAGTGGAATGCGAAGGTGGAAATTTTCTGAGTGTTAGCAAAAAAATTGCATTCTAATGAAAGGGCATTAAATTTTGATGCACCTCTATGAGTATGTTGATGGTTCTGATGAAAATTCAACACAATTGGGTGCCATTGCAGGTATATTTCATCTTTTATGTAATCTTGTTGAAATTTGATGCCTTTAAATATTGATGGGACAAAATGTGCAAGGTTGGTAAAATTTTCTAACCCTGCAAGGTTACAGAAAAACACAACCTTCCAAAGTGCAAGGTCACGGAGAAAATATTCTCCTTCACTTAGCACCTAAGGTTAAATGCAATGGTGGAAAAACATAACTGCCCCTAATCTTAGCAAAAGGGGCAACTTAAATGCACTAGTGGAGAAAATCCACACATGTGCATGTAAGGTAGGTAGAGTTTGCATGTGCTGGCAGTGAAATTCATTGCTAGTGCATGCAAAGTTTTTATTGGCTTTATTGAATGTTAGAATGAAGAAAATTACCACTTCAACATATCATAAAGAAAAAAAATTATGCATCATTAGTGAAAAATACCGACTCAACAATTGTGAGCATGCCATCACATGCAATTTCAAGAAAAAACATTGATTTTGTATGTCAAAGGGTAGTACAAATGACAAAATTCGCCGATCCATTTGGTAAAGACCAAACCTTGCATGCATTGACAATGAAATTCACTGATGGTGCATGAAAATTTCAATAGGTTTTCAAGTTTTAATGTAAGATAAAAGTGAAGCCCTGAAGGTACATTAAACTAGGTTGTTTATGCATCACGGGGTTTAATATGTGCAATGCATAAAGGTAAAATGTGCATTTTTTAAAATAAAAACCAAAGAATCAAACCAAAATGAATTTTTTTGATATACATTACATAGGTTCTACAACTTGCAAGGTAGCATAAATCTACGGATAGTAGGTAGTGGAGATATGTAGCTAGGGTTTTAAATTGCAAAAAGAAATTAAAAACTTAAACAATACAAAGGTAAATTTCACAAACCCTAAGAAAATCAAAAGGATTTTAACTACATAAAATGAAAGGAAATGTAAACCATAGATATAATATCAAAGAAAACAAATGGAAAAAGGTGAAAAAGGAAACATACTTGTGGACAAGTGAAGAGACAATAAAAATCCTCATGAAATCTAGCAATAACTTTGCTCCAAATCCACACACAAACAAACTCAAAAGCTCAATGAACATGCAGAGGAAAAGGGAGGGCCAAAATGAAATCGAAATTAAAAATTAAAAAAACCAAAACAATTTGAAACACCCCAAAAAGTAATTAAAACCTATTGATGGGTGTTTTTGCACCTTCCTAACATAGGCAATGCATAGGCACATTACCTCTCTTGAAAGGAAATTTGTTGCAAACAAGTTGCATAAAATTACCCCAAGGTTTCTTAGGTGTCAGGTCATGACAAGCTTGGAATCTCTCAGTTGGTTGATGTGTTTTTCTGGTATCACAAGGCGGTCTTACGTATGAGTTACAAAACATGGGAAGTTGGGTCTGCAAATGTAGTTTCAAAGTGTTGGAAGTGAATGAACAGTGGTTGTCCACTCAATAGCAAGATGAAACTCATCATGTTCATCTAATTGAGCTTCATGGTGATGCTTGGAATCCTACTCTAACAAAGGACTAAAAGAAATAGAAAAAGGAGAAGGGTTTGAGAAAGATGTTCTAAATCTAAACTACGAATGAAAAATAACAATGGTGGTTGCTACAATAGACAAGCTTCCTAAACTAAGTTTTGCTTGACCAAGAGAAACCTATAGCTACACAAAACCAGTGCAATCTTCCAAGGTCTGCAAATTTTTAGAATACACATACACATCATGAATATATAATTGAACTAGGTTGCAACAATGACATAAAGAAGCCCAGGCTAACTTTGCAAAACAAATTTTCATCAAGTGCTAAAAGTATGGGATAAAAGCTCATCAAATACTATAACAACAACATCATTATAACAACCATTCAAGAACTACACACTAAAAACTAACTTGGAAGTAGTACCATGCATGCATAATGAACAAACTCAAGAAGAAACACCTATAAATTATGCAATGTTGCTCTCTATTGTTGTAGAATGCCTTTACACCAGTTCTCCAACCATTTACAAATGAAGGGGAGACCCCTATTTATAGTTTTCCAAAGCCCAAATGAATGGCTAGGATTAATTTGCATTGTGTGGCTCAGATTTGATTACATTAGGATTTCACCTACCCCCCATTATATAGCAATTTTAAAATACATCATTTGTCTCATTCCTATTTCCTCCTGTAGTGACTAGTTACTGCAGCAATTTTGTCTTCTAGCTGACTGCCCTTTTGTTGTAGTTGAAATTTCCTAAAGGCTACCTCCTACTTGATAGATTTGCAACATTCTCTCAGGCCTTGTTTGCAGATTTGCATCATAGTTCAATGGATTAGTTGTCTCCCTGATATGTAGGGAAACCCTGATGGACCTCGATCATTTAATGAGAAAAGAAAAAAGGACAATTCCCTCTTATTTTGGTAAACAACCTTTTGAATTTATATCACTGGTTTCCCTCATCATGCAGCCATTAGTATATGAACCATCCTCTTTGACGAGCTATCCCTTTTTTATGCAACATTGGTTTGGCTACCTTTATCATTTAGTATCTATGAATCAGAGTCCACTTCTGAAGCAGGCCCCGCAAGAAACCCCTAATTATCCGCATGCAAATATCCCTTTTGAATTGTATCCTTTATGAATTCATCTCCATGTTCTCTTTATATCAAACTACAAAAAATCCCTTTAGAAAATCCCTCATTAGTACGATGTCGCAGGCAGGCACATCAAGAGCGGTATCTCACCCAAGTCCTTCCTTCTGTAAGACCATACCTGCAAGCAACACGTACAACAATTAGGTTGTTTAAAATCACAAAGATTCATAAGAGGGTTATTGCAGACTATTTAGTCATAACTTGATAATATGGCGATATTAAAAATTACAATGCTTTAGGTTTCAAACCACCCTCTTTTATGTGATTAATTCGAATCACTACACGTAAACATAAAGCTTCCTAAGTTTCATGATCATCCCCTTTTAATCTCATATTAGCGAAAGGTTCACTATTCAGAATATCGTGATTGTTGAACCCCACTCACCCCCAAACCTTAAATATTTAAACTTGATGCATGTGGGCTCATAACAATGATCCCAACAATTTCCTTGATTGCTTACAGGAATTCATGAGATTAGCACATCCTATCGAGAAGGTTTCGTTCTATCAACTTTTGAACCTTGTGTAACCAAGCCCCATTCCCAACCATCACACCTTCTTCCTGTCTTCATCACCTAAATGGAAATTTCAAGTGACCTGTGAATAATAATTCAAATTATCAGTTGGTTGTCTTTGATTGTGCTTCACGAGATGTAATGTGCAGGAGGAAGTGAAGCAAACACCATAGCAAGTAGCCTAGACAAAAACGGTCGTGACAAAGTAAACACCCGTAGGTCAAAGGGGCAAGAGGAACAACGGGTTCCACATGATTGAAGGTTGTCCAAGAAACCAATGACCAAGAGACCTGCGAAACTCACATAATTGTCTTTCATTTCCTGGGTTTGCGCAGTCTTGAGATATTTTTTGCATGTAGAGCTCTCCCACCTTAGAGCATGAATTCATACTTAATGGCTTTGCAATGTTTTAAACCACTCTTTAGCTGCAGGGAAGGAACACACAGTTTCTTTTAGCATTATTATTCCCAAAATATTAGTATATTAGGACGAGACTGTAGATTGCCGATACCATTAGACTCAAACAACATCTTTAACCTTGGGCAGGGGAAAGGGGATACTCGATGTAAATAGTTGATTAGCCAAAGAACAAAGCAAATAGATAGAATGCCCGTGTTTGGACAGTATAAGTCGATATTCCTCCAGACTTTAAATTAATGATGTTGGGCAACTTTTCCATGGAGGTTTGAGTATTTGGATCTCATGAGGCTACTAATACTTTGTGATCGTCATAGAAGGCTGATTTCTTAATGCAAAGACCTTCTTCCATCCGTGAATTCCTTTATCTGCTAACTCGATGAGGCTGCACATTTTTGGTACAATGATTAGAAGAAGACTTATCATCGGATATCAAGCTCTTTTGTTCACATTTCGTAGGGAATGACATTACTGGGCTTGTTGTAGGATTAAAACATAGTGCCAACCATCGATGAATGCAAACCTTTACCTGTTTCTCAACATACCAGGAGGAAATGATGATGCAGATATCTGTGGTCAGGGTGGCATGGTAAAGGGAAGTCGTCACCCAAGTAGTGTAGGAAATAGCGAATGGGTTATTAGAGCTTGCACATAGGAACTCCACCACTAAGTCCACAGGGGGAGTCATACGGAAGGCCAGGATGGCCATGCCATTGGTGAACAGCCGTAAAGGATGACATTGTTGAAGTGGAGACCCGCACATGAAATTCCCTCAATATGACTCTAGGATGTTAGTAATTAATGAATAAAATTTCTCACCATAATCACTCTATTCACATGTTTTCCCAATAAAAATCTATATGCAGAGTGATTATTTTTAAGTCCCCTCTCCCCTTTGCGACCTGAGGATTGTGAGAGTCCACCACAGTCATTTTGCATATGCAGAAAACCCTGCCATTTGAACATGTTGCGTTGATTAAGATCTTCATATTTTTCAAGAGCCATGAAATACCTAGTTATCAAATTATTTCTTATGAATGGCCTTTGGATTCACAATACTATTGATAAAAACTAAGCGATGAGCTCGTAACATCCCGTCTTTAACAATTATCATCCTTCGTCTTGGCACTGCACACTTGGTAAAATGAGTTCTATTTAGAGGCAGGCCTTTGCTCATTTAATTCATCCTTTTTTCATTTTTGGCTTTGTTGATTTTCTTGAGGAGATTAATTCATCAAAGATCACTTGAGGTCGATGTCATAAACATGTTCCGACAATCTTCTTTTGTGTCTTCCTGTTGCAGTATATTCTGCAATTCACAACGTTCACCAAGATACACCCTAACTACCCCGCAGACCCGGGGATGTCGCATGTTGTCCACAGAGGATGTCCCCATGGTTGATCCCAGGTAGCTGCCAATGAACCTATGAAACTTGCCTCACTGATTTCTTTGGGTGAGGAGGCGCAGAGAGATTCCATAAGAAAGTTGTGTCCAGGAGAAGATGGACGGCCCTGGTTATTGCAGGATCTGCAAAAAAAATGGACGGAGAAATGGGTGGTGTGTAGTTGGGATATGAATGTCGTGTATGATTATTGTTCCAAAACGGTGGAGAAACAACTCCCACATGCAATAGACCCACTCATTAGGTAAGGAAAATATTCTTTGTATCCTTATAAGATGAATGCTCATGGGAGGAGCATCGATGATTGGAACTGCCTTGAGCATTTGTGATTATCAAGCGGATCATCATTCAATATCATTGCCTACCAGAACCTCCAAGCTTCCATGATGGACTCTTCATGGAAGAAGCTCATATTCTGAAATCATTATAAGCAATCAGCTATTATTATACAGATTTCCTCAGGCACCTTAGTTCAAATACCATCCATATAACCAAATGCTCATCTCCTCTCATCTATGTCTACCCATGATTCGACATCTCTCAGGAGGCCGATACCCTATCTTTCATCTTCGATTGAACATGTTACTCCACGCTTGTGGCCTATACAGTATGGCCCTTTCAAATCTTTTATTATTATATCAGCGTCCATGGTTTAAGGAAATTAATAAGGAGTCATTTGCAGAGGGACGACCATGAGACTTGCGGGTCCAGAAGGAAAGAAGTTGGAAAGAAAGTGAGTGTGGGAAGGTGGCACATGATGGCTACTGAAGAAATGACATAGCACAGATGAAGGCCTGGGTAGTGGGCTCCGCATAGTCACCCACCGTTGAGCGGATCTGTAAGTTCCATTCGCCCGAAATGAATACATACTGAAAAAATCAAGGGTGTTACATTGTTAGTATTTCCATGGGTTCCTATGGTTATAACATGTTGGCGCTAACCAGACCGATTAAGTTTACCATTATGATTAGTCAAAATCCTCATGGCCTTACAATAAAGTTCACGTGAGTGAGCTCCTATTTTGAAATTATACTCTCTGTCATTCTGCTTCCGTCGATTAAGCGCCACCCATGCCCTTTGCCATTGATTATGATCTCGCCTCCTTGCGTTCGTTACTTGCAACATTATTGTAGGAGGCCATGTCATTCGGGCGAGGCAATTGAGGGGTGCCAAAGACACCCTGCGTCGATTCAAGAAGCATGGATGAAGGTAACTAGTAGGGACAACCATGAATTGAGCAACACCCACAACCAATCTCCAAGCAATTAAGTCATTTTCATATCGGACTTGCCTACGCCGCCACTTACACAAACATTTTCCAGCTCTATGTATAACATGGTAGCCCATAACACCTTCAAATAGGTGATTTGCATAGAGTTCAAAGGTAAGAGGGTTAGATTGCTTGAAAAGCATCAGACTTAATAAAATCTTGGAGAGCCACTCCCTACTATCGTTAGTTCCTTAATTTCATTACTGCTTGCATGGATACTAGAGGATATTTCGTAGCCTAAGCACACTTGTACAAAATACAGTCGGAGCATAAGTTCAATGATAGCACCTTCCCCTTTCAATCTTATTATGACTATGCTTGAATCGTTATCTTGTCCTGATGTTATGTAGGTCAATTGCGAAAGGAGAATTGTGGGAGGCTGCCTATAGCCAGTCATAGCTGATAGTTGAGGAAATGACGTCAATATCAATTGTGGGACCCACAGGGAAGATTTCCACCGAAAGGTCCATAGGTGAAATAATCCAGAGGAATGCAGTGAGGGTATCATTATGACAACAATAAGGAGCAGTCGGAAGCCTGCACTATGGGGTCCGCATGTGCAACTTTTGTTAGTGTTGTGATGCCTGCGGGGATGTGACTAGGGGAGGTTGCCGAAGAACGCTGTTGTGAAGATGGCAAGAGATAGGCAGAGGCGCACATTATGGGCCCCACAAGGAGGATGGTAGTCGATGCCAATTTTTTGAATGTCATCATTGTGGAGAAGCTTCGTTGTGTGGGGCTAAGGACTTCTGCTATTGAGATCATCATCAAAGAGCTTGGCACCGTGAATCATGAAAATGGTCGTGAAGCCTAGAAAAATGCGGGTGCGCCATTCGTGAGTTCTACCTTTGTAGTGGCAAGGTGATGGGAAGCAACCGCCTTAGAGAAGCCCACAATTAGATGGCGACACTGATGGGTAACAGGCCTGTGAAGCGGGGAGGTAGCAAGGGGATATTGTTGTGGAATGACAATAGGGTGGTAGGCTTTGACTCAAAGCCTTCCCATGGATCCTAAAGTTTCGCTCTAAGGAAATGGTGTAGGCAGAATCTAAGCTACGAGACGACATAAAAGCTTAGTCGTTTAGATAGTGGCGGTGGGGCAAGGGAAAGGAATGTGCAAAGACCCACAATCATTTTGGTCCTAGGAAGCTTTGAAGTGTGTTGGATCGGGTTTACTTTGGCAATGGCAGTGACGAGAATGTTAGGGTTAATAGCAGAGCCCGCCATGCAGGCAACAGTCAAGGGTTGGTCACTGTTAAAGTGGCGAAACAAGGACGGAAACCCAGATAGAATGACCTGTAACCATGGGTTTGTGGTACATGAAGGACATTGTCGCAAGGATGAGTGCAGGGTCCGCACATCGGGTGGACGTTGGGACTTGGCTACAGGTAGTAAACAACAAAGCGCAATGACGAATAGCAAGAGGAAACCCGCAAGTGTAGATCTGCAAGGGTCAACAAACATCGAGCAAAAAGCTAAGGGAAGCTCGCAGGAGCTAGCTCGCGAAGGAAAATGACTCAGTGAAACCTAGCTGGGTGATTTTGACCAATATGAAATTGATCATTTTAGAGCTCATGACCAACTTGGGCCTACAAATGGGGGTACACAATGCGAGACGAGAGAAAAGAAGGCCATCAAGAGCAAAAAGGGGGGGTCCCCACCTTTGATGGGGTGGTTGTGCAAAACATGCACAACAAAACCCTCATTAATGACACTCGTGTGAACTAGAAATTGCACCTTCCTTAAAATTTAATGCCCATGCACCTTTAATAAGTTTGATAAATGACATGCAGAGTTGGTGAAATTTACCGACCTTGCATGTTTTATTTTCTACATTGGGTGTGTGGGGGTGCTGAAATTTAGTGCTCCTACATGTGTAGGAAAATTACTAACATAGAAAAATAAAATTTTGCAACTTTGTCCATTTTGTAAATTTCAAAAAATTGAAAGAGGTTAATGATTGAATTAATATTTCAAAGTTTTGGATCATGCATAAGGGCAAGTGTGATCTACCTCATTTTGTGTGCTTAGAGGATGTGGGTAATGAAATAGACAAGTTTCATAGGGGTTATCCCATAAATTAAGTGTAGCTAAATTTGAGGATAACAAATGGCTCTAATTGGGGAGCTTCCTTCAATCATCCTTTGAAATGATCAAAGGGAGAAGAATCCCAATTTCTTTGTGCCTTCATCGATCCATTGGGCTATAGAATCAAGTAACACAAAAAGATGCAAAAATACCAAAAAGAAAAGATAAAAAAAATGTACAAGTATTTACAAAATTATTTGAATGCCTCACTAAGTTTAGAGCTTTAGATGTTGTCGATTGTGAGGCAGTGAAAAAGGAGTCCCATCCTAGTATGCCAACAAGAAACTGTTTTCACCACAAAATTGGTGAATCTTAAAAGGTCCTCTCTATAATGAATGAAAGTTTCTATGCATAGCCTTGGGCTCTCTTCTTTTGTCCCACAAGAGGACTTGATCTCTGACCTAGAAATCATGAGACTTTTCTTTTTCTTTCAAAAATCCTTTTGACCTGGCATTGGCGTTCCCCTATGCAATCCACCACCTGAACATGCTTCTCCTCCAATTCAACAAGGAACATGATGCACTTATCCACAAAATTTTCAAAAGTCTCATCTTCTATGGCCTTGGACAATTTCAAAGCGGGCAATTCCAAGGTGATCGAAATTTTTTGCATTCAAACCATACACAAGTTGAAATGATGACATACCAATTTCCCGTTTTGGGGTAATTCGATTTTCCCACAACACATCATACAATTCTTTGTGCCAAGATATCTAATTCTCATCTACTAGCTTCCAAATGATGGTGACCAAGTTCTTGTTGCTTGATTTTTCCTGACCAATACCTTGAGGGTAATAGTTTGAAGAATGTGACAATGTGATCCCTTGCTCAAAGCAGAATTCTATTATTTCTCTAGACGAGCATGAAGTAGCATTATCTGCTACAATTTTATTTGGAATGCCAAACTAGGAAATGATGTTTTTTTTAAGGAAATTACAAACCACATCTGAAGCAACATTCTTTACCTAAATAGCTTCCACCCACTTAGTGAAATAGTTGGTAGCTGTCAAGACATTGTTGGGTCCTGCACTGGATGGTGGATTGATGACGTCAATGAAATTAATACCCCATTGATGGAAGGGTTCTTCAATGATAACCAGTTTAACAGGAAGTGCAACTAGCTTGGGTTTCCCCATGAACTATTGGCATAGTTCACACCTACATACCCAGTTGTACACATCTTTGAATAGTGTGTGCTAGTAGTACTTTGCTCGCAAGATTTTGTGAGCTATTAATAGTGCTGAGAAATGTTCGTTGCATGCCAAGCTGTGAAATGACTCTAAAAACTTGCTTTGTTGAGATTTATTTACATAATGTAGAAAGATACCATCAGGAATTCTCTTGTACAAACCATTCTCCTAAAGGACAAAGTTCACAACTTTGATTTTGACTATCCTCTTTTCTTTGTAAGTCAGGTGCTCTAAAAATTCTCCATAGGTGAGAAAATAAGCAATATTTGAATACCATTCGTTAGTTATACTAACAAACAAGACTATAGGAATGTCTTTGGTGCTTACCTACTCATCCTCAGATACTTTTTCTGGATTATTACCAACAATCAGTTGACACAAACCTTCCCCATGAACCAATTTGGTGGGATTGATTTCCATGTTGTAGTCTTGGATCTTAGTAATCCAGTTGCCTCTCTTAGTTCCAAACTCCTATTGATTTAGGATTGAATTAACCATAGAATTTAGCACCAATGCAATGACATGTGAGTTAAGTATGTAAAACCTAAAATGCTTATCTTCCTTAAAAATAGAAAAAACATGTTTTTCTATTGGTGAGTATTTCAACTTATGAGCCTTCAATGGAAAAATCATGAATGTAATGGGGGATTCAATCTCCTCATTATTTTTTTGCACCAAAATTGTAATAGCGTATGCTCACAAGCATAACTATACATGATAAAATCCTTGGTGTAGTCTAGGAAAACTAGCACTAGTGCATGTACGATGGCTTCCTTAATGTCATTAAATGCAACGTTTCCTTCTACGCTCCACTGGAAGATAGATTTAACCTTCATCATATCAACAATATGAATTGTCTTTTCTGCGAAATTAAGGAAAAACCTTCACAAGAAATTTACCTTTCTAAAGAAATAATGAATGACCATCTTACTTGAAGGTAAAGTAAGACCCTAAATAGACTTGACCCATTTTTGATAAATCTTGATACCTTCCTTGGACACAATGTGATCAAGGAGCTTACATTCAGTAAATTGACTTCTTGGGGTTGAGGGAAATACTGTGTTGTCGGTACCTCTCAAGGACTTGTTGTAAGTGGTGAAAATGTTCTTGACATTTCTTTGAGAAGATTTTCAAGTCATCAAGATAGAATACAATAAACTTACCCATGATATCATGAAAATCTAATTCCATCACTCTTTGAAATGTAGCGCCATCGTTGATTAAACCAAAAGGAATTTCAAGATAATAAAAATTACCCCATGGAGTGGTGAAGGAAGTTTTTGGTTGGTCTTCCTTGCTGACCTCCACCCAATTGTATCCCAAAAAACCATCTAGCATAGATAGCATTTTGGATCCTTTCATTGTTTGCAATACTTGGTCCATTACTAGCAGGGGGTAATTTTCCATTAGTAACAATTGATTCAAGTTTCTAAAATCCACACAAATGTGAATTTATCAATTCTTTTTCCATACAGGAAAGATATTTTCTATCCACGTTGAATGGTGAATAGGAAAAATAATTCTTCCATTAAGCATCTTTTGAATTTAAGAAAGAATAGTACCTAAAATTTCTGGATTGCATTGCCTTTGTTTCTACTTGTGAGGAAAAGAACCTGCCTTTAGGGGTGTCGATGCAAAAATACCGGTATGGGCTGAATTATGCTTGATCCATGAAGAATCAAAACATAATGGAGCCACCAATACTTGAATCTCAGCAAGATTGATCAAACAAGATTAAAACTAAAAATTTCATCAAAACCTAACATACTAAACTATGAAATATTTCAAAACATCTATTATAATCCATTCAAAATTTATCTTGTTGTGGAATTGGTGTTGTGTTGATATGGAACGACGATTATTTCCCAATCCCATGAGTAGTGAGCTTGTTTCGGTCGATTCTATGGAAGAGAATCAATGAAACCATGGTCTTTGATGTGTAAAAACCTAAATTATGTAAAAATGAACATGATGCAAGCTAAGTTACCATGATTTTATGCTTCAAATGATCTAATTATGCAATTGCTAAGCTAATCTAAGCTAAAATTATGCTAAAAGATGAAAACCATAATTCATTTACAAACTAAGATGGATGCATGGAAGCCATTAATGGATACTCTAAGCTATTACATAATGAAACTGAACTCAAACAAGCTAAAAAATGAGTAAAAGATGAGTGAGTATGTGAGTAAATTCAACAACATAAGTTTGCAATAAAATATCGATCCATTTGTCTCCAAATAGTGATCTATTTATAGGAGAGAAAAGGAGAAATGGATGGTTGAGATCAAAAATCTTAATCAACATTTCAAGATGAAGGGGATGAGAGGCATGGATCATGGATTCTCATCAACAAATGATAATGCATGATGAAAGCTAATCAAATGCTCACACTTTCCTCAAACAAACAAGGTAACTTGCCAAAGAGGTTAAAGGGTTAACTTACATTTGAAGCTAAGTGAGTTGATTGGAGGAAAGATAGTATTCCTTAGAATATTCCTTTAGGGTGAGGAAAAATGTATTTTACAAATTAAAACAAAGTTTTAATTGTGCAAAAAGGATAAAGAATATTCTATGGGAATATTACCTCTGGTTAGAAAAAAACTAGTTTAATTGCTAATTAAACAAGGTTTAATTTATGCAATTAAGCAATTAGAAGGATAAAGAGATATTTATTAAATTAGATGATTTAATAAATAGGGGAGGGGTGAAATGATATTTAATTAAATAACATAGGTTTATTTTATTAAATAAGATGACTTAGGAGATTAAATTAAATATTTTGATTTATTTAATTGAATTAGATGAAGTGTTAGTGCGAAAAGAGATGAATTAACCCAATTTATTTAATTAGGCCAATTAGATGAAAATGATGTAATTAATTAATTAGCTAGGCTAATTAAATTAATTAAGAAAAAAGAGGATATATTAAGGGGGAAATGATGTTAATAAATCTATTTCAAATGTATGATATCGATTAGGACATAATTTTAAGTGTCTACATTTTTCCCCTCTTTGAAGTGAGGTATGTATCGCTTCAATTCAAAGAATAATTCTTTTTAGATTAAAACTACTGCACAAATCAAAAAATATATATTTTTAATTTTTTAGATGCTCCAATGGAATAATAAAACTAACTCCCTGCCCCATCAAGAAATCAGCAAGAAATTTTGAATTTTGGGTTGATTTTTTAATAAAGCTTCAAAAGCTGCCCCAAGGGTCTAGAAAGGTTTTGGGATGCAAGAATAATGCCAAAAATGCAAAAAATGATGCAAAATTAGGTCCAAATTGGAAAAATTGGTGAATATTAATAAACCCCATTATTAAGGTTAAATTAGGGAAAAAAACCCTAATTTTCTAGCTTAAATAGGCCAAGAGGGGTCATTTTCAATTCATTTGTGCATTCACACTTAAGAAATTCCTACGATTGGAGCTCTAACTATTTGATGAAATTGTTGGACTCAAGCAACACTGAGAGGGGGGGTGAATCAGTGTTGTGCAACTTTAACTTTATTAATTTGTTCCTTTAGTACCTTAAAAAATTCAATCAAATGAAAGATGCATGAACATAGAACAACAAGCCACAACACCATAACACAAGTATTTTTACATGGAAACCTGGTTAAGGGAAAAACCACGGTGGAGGTCAATCCACAATTTTGAGTACTCAAAATATAAGTGTTTTACAAAATGGGAATGCACTTGCATTTAGACACACTGCTTAGAGCTCACTGCTCAAAATCAGGAAGGCTCATTGCCTTAAAAAAGATTTGGATTACAACAAAAGGTTGAACTAAGTAGATAGTATCTATAAATGCCTGATTGCAGTTCTGGTTAGGCACATAGATCAGATTCTGGACCTCATAACTGATTCTGCACTTCTCTCTGCTCTGCCTTAATTCGCTTCACCGAAATCTTCTTCTGCACTAATGAAAATCATTCAACTGCTCTTCTGATATTTGCACACATATCAATACATATAAAACTCATACTCATGCCTTACAAAAAGAATTAACCGATCTCATACATATATCTGCTACCAAGAATTTAGTCGCTATATGTTGGCTTTAATAAAATAGAAAATATCTTCCAACTATTGGCTCAAATCATGAACAACATTTAATGTGCATCCACCAAGATCAGCCATAGCATAATCAAGGCCCAAAAAAAATATTCAACATAAGAATACTTTAAACAATTTCGCCTTAAACATCTGCAACACCCAATATTCACTTAGTTGGCCTTCATATACTGATGAATAGAAAATCAAACAACCGGATCTCCTAACTCATACACCACTTGATGTGACAACATGAAATTTGAGAATAACATATTTCAAATACCGATCGACCTTCCCTGAGATCCGTGACCAAGACTGATAAACTCATAGTTCAAACTAACTAACAGATTCAACTCCAGTTGGATGCCCTGTTTCTCATTTTGTTTTCCAGTATAGTCAGATACTACAGTGCGGACCAGATCAATCACTTTAGTTGCCATCAATGACAACACTAGAATCCATATACCAATAGAAATGGTGTGCCTTGAGCTTCCCTAACACATATCTTATTGATTTCGTGAGTTCCAACAACTTCTAGGTGCAAGACCACCAGTATGTGATTCAAAACTTGATTTGAAATTTGAAATTTCAATGCATTTATTAGGGATTAGAATTTAGAATTTTACGGTGTCCCTATATAGTGACGCCCAAACTTCAATCAATGATTCCCAAATAATATATAGTAATGCACATGTATATGGCAGCACTTTTTCTAATTTGAAATTAGGGTTTCAAATTTTAAATGGTGATGTGGTCTTATCTAGCGACACACTTGCCAATTTAAAAGTTAGGGTTAGGTCATACCAAAGTCTAAATCGTGATGCCATCTTGTATAGCGATGCTTTTACAATTTGAAAATTGAAATGCATCAGGCGTTGCTATTTGAATTTTGAATATAGCGATGCTATTGTGATTTTTGAGCCAAAATTCCAAATAACTTCAAATTTTGATGATTTCCTGACACTATGCGCTTCATGGGTGTAGGAGGTCTTCCCACCATTGATGTTGAGGGAGCACAAGCCAATTGTACTTGAGAGATTGGGTGATCTTTTAGAGTTGCACCAGGAGCACCTAGGAGAGATCAGATTATGGTATATTGCATACAAACCTATAGTTAGGACACATTTGGCTATGATGACAACTCTATGTGAGAGGTGGCACAACAAGACCTCATCCTTTCACCTTCCGACGAGGGAGGTGATAGTTACATTGGAGGACATGTAGTAGATATTGTGATTGCCTATCCATAGTGATTGTGTTATCTACGACCCTGATGCTAGATTTGATGCATGTCTAGAGGTGATGGAGATGGATCAAATTGCATTGGTCACATCAAAGATAGATTTAGAGACATACAAAGGTCACATACCGACCTTCAAATTGATTGTTGCAGCCATCATTTCAGATTTGGTGGCTCCAAATAGATGAGGCTGATTTTTTCAGTCCAGGATGGGGTTTGGCTTGGTAGAGGATGTTGTACAGGAGGAATCTTTTTGTGTGGGGGCCCATGATGTTGACCTCCTTATATCATGATTTGCATGACTTTGTTTACTACAATGGGAGAGCCCTCAGTGCAGGTGTTACTCTTCTTCACATCTGGGCATGGTAGCACATTTTCGTGCTTTGGCCCATTGTACAAATGGAAAAAGTGGAGCCAGATGATCCTGTCATATGGAGAGATCGAGGTTCCATCACACTTAGGTACACTGGATAGATTGGGCTCCTATACTAGTGACGCGTGATTGATGATATGACCATATTTCATTGGTATCCATGGCTTTAGATGTCGCCATGGTTTGATGATGTACAATAGCTCTATTTTTCTAGATAGACCTATTATATGCAGGGTTGAGAGAATGCCATGATTGAGCAGTACCTTCCTGATAGGGTAGCCAAACATTTTTGTGATGTACAGGACAGGCCTGACGATGCTTACAGAGCCATTTTTTCCAAATCAGCCAGAGAGGTTCCAACATGGGGATTAGCGATTTTGGCCCTAGAGGCTGTTGACAGTTTCAGATAGTTGGTTTCCCAGCCTTGGGCATATGATCAGGGTCATCCCATAGCGCAAACCACTCTATCTTATGATGCATGGTTCGTCCCACCATGACAACTTACAGATCCAAGGGATTCTCCTCCAAAGGGAGGTCGTGAGGTAGAGGTGCGAGGGGTAGGCGATAGGGCAGCTAGGATGGCCATGATGGATGGATTTTGGTGGCTCGTCTAGGGGGAAAACAATCTCCTCAACAACCTCTAGTAGTGTAGCAGTAGCCAGTACCACCACCACTGCCACCAGATGCATGAGATGCTCAGATACAGTAGCTGCAACAACAAGTGCAAGCTTTGACTGGTGAGCAGGACTAGGCCCACCAACAGGTTTTTGTTGTGATTGCTGAGTGAGACCAGGCTCGATAGCAAGTGGTCACAGTGACAACAAAGAGAGATTCAACACTTTAGAGAGCTTAGGCTATGATTGGGGAAAGAGATCAGGAGGTGGCTAGGCAACAACAGATCAAGGTTATGGTGGCAGCCACCCATGGTCAGACTATGTCATCACGGTTGTATAGAGAGGTTGTTACACAAGCTATGTATTATCGGAAACACTATCATAGGGATGTTCCAGTAGCTCTTTGTTAGCCTAATTTTTCACAGCACAACGATGCGCATTCCTGTGTAGAGGATCAACCTGAGCGGTAGATTGGAGAGGGTAGCAACCATCAAGGCTAGCTTTTTGATGTACAGACACTTTTTGGTTTTTCCCATTCTTTATACTGATAAACATTCATGGGCTCCTTTTTTATAGCCACATGGATATTTGTACTTATCATCGATGTACATACACTGATCCAAATTTTGTACCATGACATATTTTTTGATATATATATGATACAGATATGGATGATTCATGCTATGATTTGTTGACCTTATTTCATGTATGGATGATGTATGTATGCATTTACTTTATGCCTATGTGATATGCGATGATCATGATATGTATGGATGCATTTACTTTATGCCTATGTGATATGCGATGATCATGATATATATGGATGCAATGTTATATTTTTTTCATTATCTTTTCACAATATGAGATGGATGGATGATTATGATATGCAGATGTTATGGATGCACATGATGTGGATGCATGTCTATTTTTATATTTTCTATGCATGTTATGATGATGATGTATGCATATGGATGTATGGATGCAAATGCTTATGATATGCAACAATTTAAGATGCTTAGAATAATAAATCTATATTATTCCTTACAACTCAAATGATGATTCAGAACATATGATGTGATACGCAAATGATTATTCTGATGATTCTGATTATGGTATGGATGATTATGTTGATGGATGTATGTTGATGGTTTTTGGATATAGGGTTGATACATTGATGATGTTTTTGTTGATTGTCATGATACCAGGTTAGCACAGAGAGAAGATAGAAGAATAAAGAATGAATAACCATTACTGATGATTATTGCTTCAAAAGATCCAAAAAGTCCATGATACATCAAGGCTTTATTAGAATTGGTGACGATACAATGCAAAATGTAGGATGAAATGTAGGATGGGATGCTCACACTTCAGGATTGGTATTTTCTGTCATTCCTTATTGTTTGATATAACACATAGATACGATGCATCAAGGTATTGATAACCAAGATGATGTTGTATCTACTGTAATGGACTTTGAATCGAGAAGTAGATAGGATAGTTCGTGTTCACATCTTGACATATAGAAACATCATTGGAATGTAAGTTAGAAGCATAGAACATATTGGACCAAAGCATATACAATAGTCAACAACATACTCCAAACGACCTTGCTACACACAACTAAGTATGTGCCAAGATTATTTTACAAGAGTATCCACAAGCACAAAAAATTAAAGATAATGATTGATGTCCCATTCCTTTCTATCTGAATTTCTTTGTTAGACATCATTGAAGAGGTCCTCAGAATGGGTCATTAAGATAAATCATAAGAAAAGCTCAAAGACAAATAGTCAATGTTATTTATAGCTCCTGCCTAGTTTAAGTTTAGCTTAAAATGACGCCTGATACTAATGTCCATCACATGAAGGATATGTTCGAGCCTAAAATTTCATGCAAATTTTAGGTTCCCATATGAAAATTTTGATTTTAGCCCTTTGAAGTACAATTGAAAAATCTACTCAAAAGGCCCGCTTTAAATAATCATAATTTGAAGCTAGAGCAGTTCCATGCAAAACCACCTTGCAAACATGTTTATTTGACATATATAAGTGCACATGCCAATTTTCAGCTTCGTACAATTAGTTTTGACAAGATTTCAAAAGGCCAAGTTGAAGGGTTTTACAAGGGTTTGTTGTCTACATAGTAAAATCTGTCAAAGTGGGCAACTTTGGAGGATAATATTAAGCAACTGGAAGAGTGTCATGACAAACCGATTGGTGTTTCCGATTCTCCCCATCTCAATGTGTATCGATGTCAATTTTCAGAGCTTCATGACATCATTTGGTATTTTTTCAAGATCAAAATCAAATGGATTTTACTGAGTTTGAATATTGCTTTTCTAGGACACCTGCAAAAAGGTAAACCTTGATGCTTGATATTTGGTGAAGAAAATAAAATAATGGAAAACCCTCTTGTACACATGTTCATTTGACCTAAATGAACTAATCTTCAAAGTTACAACTTCATAGGATCTAATTTGATATTTTTTCAAAGAGGCATGTTGGAGGGTTTTAGTTGAGTTTGACAAAGTGCAGTTTTCATAATTGACTGAGTAGGCAACTTTGAACATTAACAGTTTTTGATCTTGATTACTTCATGCAAATTTGTTCTGCAACCATGCTTCCCTATCATAGGGCAACAATTCGGTGCATTTTTGTGCCTCTTAGAGAAATTTTTATCAGCTTCCCAAGGTCGTTCTGGAAGCTATTTGACTTATTTTTTATCATAGTATAAAAGCAAAATAACTACTCATATTTAGGCTTCAGATGTACTTTGGATTTTGATAATTGTAAGAATATGTTTCCTTATAATGAAAAAGCACAGTAGAGCATATGGCTCAGAGTACAAACAAAGAGAGGGGTGGAGGCATAGTATCAAACAAGGGAGCAATCTAATGGTTTAAAATACTTGTAGAGCTCATAATATTTACTCCTAATGTTAAAATCTACCATGGACCATTGGTTACATATGTTGTCAATCGAAGATGCCTCTTTGCAAGATAAATTAAGCACATTTGTCCGTTGCCACACAAAAAAAATAGGTTCAACAAAGTAAATCTCTAGGATACATTGAGAAGTTATATGACAATTTGTATTTTGTGAAGACTCAAAAAATAAGAGTGAAATGGGCTTCCATAAAAGCATAATATGAATTATTCTCCTCGTAGTAGAATCTCCAACTATCAAGTTTCTTCTCATTTTTGATAAAAGAACACAATGGAAGCATGGAAAATCTTGCAACCAAGAATAAATAAATTAAATGAAGAAGTTTACTAGTCATCTCAGGGATTACACCTTTGAACCCAAAGAGAATAAGGAGCTACTATTTATGGTACACTATTACACACAATTTTTACAGGATCCCAAGAGATGTAGATGATGCTTGCCAAATATCATACACTTTCAACCTAGATAAGAGGTTGATTCAATTCTCCCTATGACTACAAATAATGTCAACTTACACAAAAGTTGAGACATCATATGTTGGTTCTTTCTTTTCACTGATTAATGAAAGATAAAAACATGAATACCTCTCTTCCAAAGTTAGCAAGAGAACGTTTCTCAAAATTTGCAGTTTGGAGTTATAGCTGTCATGGAAAAACATATATTTGGAGTGTAGATACATAAAATGGTTTTGTTGGGAAGTGATCAAGCAAATGTATATGCCACAACTTAGACTCTAAATGTGACCCCCAAAGCAAAGTCAGGGGCGCACTTAAGGAAGAAATATTCTGGAATAACAACATCAAAAAGATGTATTGAGGTTGGTTTGGGTTTCAAAATCTCAGGCATATCAATGCAAAGGAAGAGCAAAAACTATCATTGAGAAAGCAGGTTATCATGATAAACTGTGCTAAATCAAAAGCAATGAATGACCCTAATGTCCTACTTCAAAAGCACTTGATCCACCTCCTCAAGAAACTATTCAAGATACCTTATTTTTAATGGAGTAACAAATCCCACATATCTATGTATATGTGCATCTATATGCTATACATTCGATGGCCATATCTAAAAAAATTTCTAGAATCAATAGGTGGCATAATTGCTAATCCCTTTGATCTTTTGAAGTTACTTCCAATAGTTCAGAAGTGTCATACTCAGGATCTCATAGCCATATCCATGAAGTCGAGGAAGGCTACAGATTTGCACCCCATTTATTCAAATTGCATGGGCGGTTGGCATAAGCCTTTTATCTCATAAGAAAAAAATTGTTGGATAAGACATAAATGGTAAAAGAAGATTGAGTGAAATGAGAAACATTTATGGTGGAAATTCGACAAGATAGAGATAGAGATAAAATTCGTGAACATAAAGGGAGACATTCTTTTTGTGGATCACAATCGTGCCAATATTTTCAAACAAAACCAATGAATGGGCATTTTTCGGAGATGAAATTTTCTTAGCACTAAGATGAAAATGAGTGAAGAAAGTTTCATTAGCCAAAGAAAGAGAAAATCAACTAAGAAGTAAGTGTTTAAAAGGTGAATATTAATACTGTGTTTTTCAGGACAAGCACATCCACAAGAGAGTGTATTGAGAATTTTTAGTATTAAAAAGAAACAAAGGTGGCATCATGGTAGTGGGTTGTATTCGAGCCTCCCTTGGCCAAATATCATCTAATTCTGATGGCTATTTATCTTGTGCATGGAGATGGATAGAAATTCATTATAGTTGGATGAGCCATAGTTCTTGTGTGTAGGCTCGATGGAGGGATCCCTATATTGATTGAAGAAAAGACTCGCATATTGGAAACACCAAAGCAAAAACCCTGCATCAGAGTGACATGTACTATTGGAGCAGGATCCTTAGGTCTCTCTGATGAGGTTTTCAGGGAGGGTCTCACCAACAACCAAACACCATACTTCATTGGTGAGAGATATGATATCAGTGGAGATAAAATAAGTCTCAACAATGCTTTAAGTCACCCTGACACGTGAATACATGCATATGGTTATAATGAAAGATGGAATAAAATGTGATTATAGTGGGAAATGATATTATTTTGAAAAGATATAAACTTCACAGTGGATGATTATTTTATCCATGAAAAGCATGAAGGGTAAAAAATTATAAAATATTTGCACTCGAAGTACATGCAATCAAAAGTAAGATTTTACCGAGGAAATTAAAAGGGACCACAAAGATTCTGAAGAGGGTAATTATTTTACCTGAGGAATACTTTTAATTACAAAGTAAAATATTTTCCACCAAAGGAGTTACGAGAGCGGGTAAAGGCATTTATCAGGTGAAAATCCAAGTGTTAGAGATAATCAATCAAAATTAAATTTCATGTGCAAGGAAGCAAAAGAAAAGGGAGTTAAAAGGAAGGTAATTATTTTTACCCAAATTATATATTTAGTGGGTGAAAAATAGATGTGAAGTTTCCAAGAAAAGAATTATTGTGAAACGAAGAAAATAAAGATTAAAATATTTAATTTTCCAGAGGAAATTAATTAAATATTTTATTTTCGCTAAAGAACGTTGAAGAGTTGCAGTGAACAGATATGAGGGGTCATAACCCTAAAAAAATGTATATATGCCAAATGAAATCAAAGGAGAGAGGCATTAGAATTAGGAGTTAGGTAGGAGATATACAAAAGATACTTTCAGAATGTTTATCATATAAACTTTACTGCATGGACCATAATGCATGCATAAATTTTGGCTGAGATCAATGGAAGATCTTTAATTCTGTGACTCAATATTGGTGTCAATTGTTTATTAGTTCAAAAGCAATTATCTGGCTATCTCCACATTGTTGCTTCTTTTTTATTTGAAGTTGCATATCCAAGTTGATATTTCAATTTCATTAAAACACATTTGTTGTTGTTGTGTAGTCAAGTTAATTAGTTTTTGTCGAAGAATTAAAATCCTTTTAATTGATTACAGTAACTTGGGGGTAACAATTGGATCAATAAGAAAAGTTAGGTAATTGATATGATTGTTATACTGTCTCCACATTGATGTTATCTTGTTATTCAAATTAAGGGTGTACTTTATTTTTTCAATACACATTTGTTTTCATTGTGTGGTTATGTTAATTGGTTCCTTCAAGGAAGGATTAAAATCCTTTTAATAAATCATAGTGACCTGGTAGGATCAATTGGATAAATAAGAAGGGTTTTTCAATCACATTATTGCACATTTATACAAGGTATAAACAAAATCAAGTGCCAAACAATCAAAATTGTAGCCAATAATAGTCACCTATCATAACGCTTCATTGATTCTGCTTACCCAACAAAGCACTGGTCCATCTCACATTTCATTCACATTTCACGTTTTATTTATACATTATTTATTCACCTTCATATTCTAAAATCTCAATTATTACATTAGGAGTAGAAATAATTAACAAGATATTATCTATTGCACTTTATGCCAGTGTAGATAGATCCATAAATTCAATTAAGTCACACAACTGAAAATATGCTTCATTTATCAAGGTCTACCCGCCTAGGTCTAGCAGAGCCTGAAGTGCAGGGAGTCATCAACCACATAGGTTAACTCCATTCATTGGTTCAAAAATGTTGCAAGTCTGATCATAGAGCCTGGCATCCTCTTAGGATTTGTAACCTGCATTTTTGATATCCAATAGGATACATCATAGGACATGTTGATCAGAGGGTTGTTTGATGTTAGGACAACGATGCTAAGATGAGTCATTTCCATAAACTTCACTGACGCATTTACCTATGATTTAGACTTTAGATTTTGACTTTTGGGTTCGCACTTTGCAACTTGCTATGTTTGTTTTCTACTTGTTTCACCAAAGGGTGAAGGTGACGATTGTTTATTATGGGTGAAAGTTTATTGCAAGTGAAAGTGAGATGGGATGGTTAGGTTTTTGGATTTTTCTAGAATATTTCAATGTTTTTGGTATTTTGAAAACTTTTTGAGGTTGTTTTTGGCCTTTTTGAATGTTTATATGAATGTTTACGATTTTTGTATTTTTTGAGGTTGTTTAGGGTTTTCTGAATATTTGGATGTTTTTTATTTTTTGAGATATTTGGATGTTTTAGAATTTTTAGAATTATTTGGATGTTTTGGGATTTTTTGAAAGTTTTACAAATGTTTAGGAGTTTTCAAAATTATTTGGATGTTTTTCGATTTTTGGGAATAAATGGATGTTTAGGTTTTTTTGAATTATTTGGATGTTTTTGGTTTTTCTGAGAATTTTGACCAAGAACCTAACCTAAAGACCTATCCTAGGGTCCTCAGGGGCTAATCAAAGATTAGCCTTTCCTATGTTATACACGCAGAGACCACGTAGTTTGACTGACTTGACCCATTTACAAGACAAAGATATGAATAGATGAGAGATGACAACTAATTACAACAGACTCCTAAAGGGCTGACCTAGGGTGTCTCAGGGACACATCAATGATGGCCTTGCCTACGTTCAAGCTCAAAGACAATGTAGTTCAACAAAGTGACATTGTTTTTTTGGATTTTTGATGTTTGACCTTTTTAGGGTTTTGATGTTTTCTAGATGTTTTCGATTTTTTCTTTACAATTTTCTAAATGTTTTTGGATTTTTGCTGTATAGGATTTTACAATTGTTTTTGAATTTTCTAGATAAGATTTAATAAAAAAATTTGGTGTTTCCTGATAAGATGTCCCATGACCTCGAGATATACAAGAAACTGATTGTGACACATAATGAAATTCACCTAGTGTGATATGTTAGCTAGCTTCAATAAAGGCAGGATAAATTGACCTTGGGAATGTGCCAAGTGGTGCTAAATAGTTCATGATACCTTAGAGTGACAAGCCATGATAAGGACGCGCATGAGGGATGAATGGAGATGCAAAGAATGATAGGACAAAAGAGCCAAAGAATAGATGGAGATGCTTTATTTATGCAAGGTGCCTGTTTTCTAGGTTTTCACCAAGGTACTTTCCCAAAGCGATACCGAAGTGGTTTTCACTAGAGGAAGATTTTTTTCCTTACTTTTTTCAATCCTTTTTCTCATTTTTTTGGATTTTGATCATTTTATTATTTTTTTGTATTTTCTGATTTACACTCTTCATGTTTAGGCATAAAACTTTTTGAGATGCAAGCTTTTGATTGGCTCCTGCAAGGGTTCACCTTCAGGGGTTGACAATTGGTATTCTCCTAATCCGTAGCTTGTTGTGATGACAAAGGGACCCAACTAGTTTGGCTCAAACTTTCCTTTGTTATGTTGATCTAGAAGATTCTTCTGATTTTTCTTTAAGACAAGATCACCTACCTGGAATGACTGAAATTTGATTCTCTTGTTATAGCTCCATTTTAGTCAGTTTTGATATATTTGCAAGTGATTAAGGGTGTCAAGGCAACATTCATCTAGGAATTCTAGCTCATTCAGTTGAGACACTCTGTACTCTTCCTCAGTTATCAAATTCTTCAGTGACACTCACAATGATGGAACTCAACCTCAATAGGCAAGATGGCTTCTAATCCATAGACCAGGGAGAAGGGGTTGCTCCTGTAGGTGTGCGGATATTGGTTCAATAAGCCCAAAGAGCAGGATTTAGCTGTAGATGCCAGTGATGACCAACTTCATTAACTATTTTATTTAGGATTTTTAGGATAGTTTTGTTCATTGCTTCTGCTTGGCCATTTCCTTGGGGATAGTACTGGGTAGAGAATTAGTGTTGGATATTGAATCTTTGGCACAAATCTTTCACATATTGATTCTTGAATGGGGTTCCATTGTTGGAGATGAGGGTTTGTGGTACACCATAATGAAAAATTAGGTAATTTAGTATAAACTTAGCTATCTTCTTTCTTGTTATGTAGGTCATAGGAATGGCTTCAACCCACTTAGTAAAGTACTCAGTGGCAATTATGACAAACTTATGGTCATTGGATAAGGTTGGAATGATTTTTCCTATGAGGTCAAGTCCCCACTGTGAAAAAGCCATGGTGTGATCATTGGTTGCAATTCTTGAGCTGGAGCATGAATCAGATCCCCATGCTATTGAAACTAGATGCATTTATGTACATACTGATGAGCTTTTTTTTCCATAGTTGGCGAATAGTACCCCGTCCTCAACAGTTTTTAGCTAAGGTCATACTACTTGTATGGGACCAACATATTCCATTGTGTACTTTTGTTAAGGAAGTTAAGGCTTCCTCTTGGTTAAGACATCGTAGTAATGTCTCTTCAATGCTTCGACAGTAAAGGGTATCGCCTAGGATCACGAATCGGGATGGATTTTTGACAAAGGAATTTTTAAGGTTTGGGGTGATGTCTAAAGGAAGGGTTCCTCTGTTAAGGTAAGTAAATATTTCATGGTACCACGGGGATCCAAGACCAATAATGATACATGTGAATTTAGATTCAATAATTTTGAATGTTGGTACGAGAAGCTGTTCTACCAAGAATTCACATTGAAGGACATTGTTCAACATGTCTAGTAGTGATCAAATTGTTGCCATGGCATCTATTTCTCTATTGTTCATGCGGGAAATCTGCTCAAAAGTTATGCCTATAAAAATATTTTTGATATTGTTGGAATCATCTTCTTGTAAGGATTGAGCTTGTCATATTTAGTTTGATAGTCATCATTGACTTGGTTGATAACCAATTGTGAGTCTCCATAGACTTCCATCTCTTGTATCTTCCACTAAATTGCTATCCTAAGACTTGTGATCAAGGATTCATACTCAACAATATTATTGGTACATGGGAATGATAGCCTGTAAGACTTTGGGATGCAATCACCTTGTGGGGTGATGAAAAGAATGTCAGCTCCTAATCCATGTTGGGTGAATGATCCATCAAAGTACATCTCCATTGAGTTGTGAGATTAATAAGGAACACTGATTCATCAGGAAACTCAGATATTAAAGGGTTTTCATCATAGATGTGTGCTTCTACTAGTTGTTCTGTGATCACTTTTCCTTTGATTGCTTTGTTCTCCACATAATCTATGCCAAAATTTGTCAAGACCATTACCCATTTAGCCATTTTTCCTGTGAGGGTTGCTTTGGATAACAAATATTTTACTAGATCAATCTTTGTGATGAGCTTGATTTGGTTTGACAACATGTAATGCCTGAACTTTTGTGAAGTGACAACTACTGGTATGCATGCTTTCTCAATGGGTGAATAGTTCATCTCATAGCCTACGAAGGTTCTGCTGATGTAGTATATGGCCCTTTCTTTTTTGTTCTCATCATGTTGTGCTAAAAGAGCTCCTAGTGTTGTTGATGTTGCTGAGATGTATAGGATCAATGGCTTGTTTGGTATTTGTGGCATGACTACCAGAAGTGTTAGTAGATAATATTTGATCTGCTGGAAATCTTTATCACATTTGTCATCCCATTTGTAGGTTATCCCTTTATGGAGAAGATGCAAAAAGGGGTGAATCTTATCTAATAGTTGGGCTATGAATCTTCTAATGGACTACAACCTTCCTTATAATCCTCTCATCTGTTTCAATGTTTATGGTGGTTCCATGTCTAGGATGGATTTTACCTTTGCTAGATCAATTTCTATCCTTCTTTGTGAAACGATGGAGCCAATAAATTTTCCTAATGTGACCCCAAACACACCTTTTTGGATTTAGTCGTACCTTGTATTCTTCAAGCTTGTCAAAGATAGGTCCTAGGACTTGTATGTGCTCATTCCTCTTCTTTGATTTTTCCAAAATATCATCCACATAATCTTCAACCATTTTGTGGATCATATCATGAAAGATGAGGGTCATGGCTCTTTGATAGGTATCTCCTGCATTCTTCAACCCAAATGACATCACATTCCAGCAGTAAGTTCCCCATGGACAAGTAAAGGCAGTTTTATGTTGATCCTCTTTGGAAATTATGATTTGATTGTATCCTAAAAAGCCATCCATGAGTGACAACATTTCATGCCTAGATGTTAAATCCACAATGAGATCGATGTTGAGAAGAGGGAAATCATCCTTTAGACATGCCTTGTTCAATTCTCTAAAATCAATGCATATTCTAATGCCCCTAGTGGGTTTTGAGACTAGTACCAGGTTTGAAACCCACTCAGATAATATATCGATTAGATGAATCAAACATCAAGAAGCTTTGGTAGTTCTAGTTTAGCCAATAGTGCTATCTAAGGTTGCATCTTCCTTAATTTCTACTTGACTAGTTTGGCATCGAGATAAACGGCTAAGTGGTGTACAACCACTTTTGGATTAAGGCTTGGCATATCTGTGTATGACCATGAAAAGTTAGCTCTTCTCTCTTTAAGGAATGTTGCAAGGTTCTTCTATTCTTCATCCTACAAGGATTCAACATAAAATGTGATATGAGGTGCCTCTTTTATTCCCACATTGACTAGAGTATCCTTTTCTGCTAGTACCATTGACTTTTGTAGATGCATGGCACTAAGGAGGAGATTGAATCCCTCATCCTTGGGCACCTCAGAGAGGTTTTCACTGTCAATTGTGTCCTTTTTTTTTACTATTTTAGAACTAGAGAGTACCACTAGGTGGTTTTCACTCAAGGATCTGCATGATAATTACATTTCATTTATTTTGCGACTGAAGGATTCAATCGTCTCCCCATAGTATGCCCTTGTATCAAGCTCTATGTTGAAGCCTACTTTGTGATCTGCCCATGATAAGTTGTCTCAAAGTCCCATGAATTCTGGGATCACTTCATCATTTTCAAATAAATCTAGAACCAGTGGTCCTTGTTGGTCCATGTCAATGAGTTGCAGATATACTAGGAATATTTTAGTTGGCTAGTTATTTGAGATAAAGGATGCTATGGATATCATGAAGAGGGTATTGTTCTCAAATAGGTCAACGACATCAAGAGGAAATTCATCTGAGGTAGTATCATGTGATGTAGGTGACCAAGAGGAAGCCTCAACTCGTTTAGCAACAATACCTTTTCCAATAAGTGTGACCTTACTAGTAGTACAACCTAAGCCAATATTTTTAAGTCATTTCTCAGGAACGATGGGTTCTAGTAAACCATTTTCATTCTACCCTATCTTTTCATTCTTTTTATATCCCCAATTCTGCATTAGCTATAGAAATTTTTTGTCGTCTTCCATGGGAAGAACAAGAACTAGTCATTCATCTTGATCGAGGAGTTTAGAGATATTTTTCTCATTGAGATCTTATTGATTTAGGTATCTCCACTTGGTGAAGCTAGTAGCTTCCATCTTGATTATTTCTGGTTCTTTGGTGCTAGATGTTGGTTTCCCATGAGTTTGAGGAGAAATAGGTAACTCTCCTAAGACAAAGGTGTCTTTCGATATTTTGTGGCTTCCACAACCATCATCTCGAATTACTACTTTGACATCAGGTATGTTTTTCACAATAGGTACATTTTATGTTGAGGTAGAGGCTAGAGATGATGGGTCAACAAATAAGCTTGATGGTGTAGATCCTTCATCATTTTTGGGTATTTGTGGGATCTTATAAAACTTGGCCTCAAGGATTTTGTAGTAGTAGAAAGGCTCAAGATCTCCATGGATAATGATTTATTTTCCTTCAAAAGGAAACTTCACACATTGATGATAGGTTGAGGCTACAACTTTCAAAGAATGGATCCAAGGTCGACCAAGTAGTATGTTATATGGGAGACCAAGATCAAGTACTTGGCATGTAGTTTCTGCAATGATAGGTCCCACTTGGATTTGAAGTGCAATGATTCCTTGTGATACCCATTCTTGGTCATCATATGCTCTGATGGCGGTACTCTTTATCTTCTCAATAGTATCTTCTGAATAGCCTAGATGCTTGATCAACTATAGGGTACAAATGTTCAGACCATCACCTCCATCTACCAAGACTCTTTTGACCTTGTTTTTATGAATGAAAAACTCAAGGTGCAAAGCATAGTTATAAGATGATTGTGATGGTAAATGTTGTTCAGATAAGGTGAGAAGATGGCTGGTGATATGACCTACCATAGCTTGAAATTGATTGATATCAATGTTCTCGAGTATAGATGACTCAGACAAGGATTTTTCTAGTATTTACCTATGTGTAGGAGATAATCTCAAGAGTTCTAAGATTGATATATGAGTAGGGGTTTGTTTAATCTGATCTACAAGTTTGTACTTACTAGGATTAGATGTGGGAAAAGTGGGTTGTATCCTAGATTGAGCTGGGGCAGCTCCTTGAATGGTTATTTTTCCATGTGTGTTGACTCCACATTTTGTACTAGCTCCTTTCATGGTGACAATAGCAATAACGCTATCGTAAGAGGCAACTACATTGGAATAGGAATGTTGTACATTTGTGTAATCCTTAGCTTTTCCATTGTTGGTCACTTTTTTATGATTGGGCATAGGGGTCTTGTATATCTTGAGATCTTGGTTTCCAACTAGTACCTCAATAGATATGGTGTCATTCTCTATGAGATATTGGATGATATTCTTGAGTTTCATGTATTTTTCCATTTTATGTCCTTTGATTTTATGAAAGTCACAAAGATCACACTTGTTGTACCAGGATGGCTTCTCTTGTGGTTCTTGGTAGTTTTCAAAATTAGGAAGTGTTATCAAATTTGACTCTACAAGTTTCTTCATGATTGTCTCGATGGGTTCTGATAACTATGTGAACTTGTGTTTAGGATAGTTGTTCTTGTTACCGGTTTTCCTTGGTTGCATGTTGGTGTTATTGATCTGATTGTTCTAAGGTGGTACCATTTTTTGCACAGTTGGTTGGATGTTAGCAACTTGATTCTTATTGGGTTTGGGGGCACTTAGTATGACCTTAGCATCTACCACACCATCGTTTGTTACATTTTTTTTCTTAGCCCATATACAAGGTTTCTCATTCGAACTGGTCAAAGGACGGTTTTCTTTGTAAGGTTGAGTATTTCCTTGTGAGATTAGGGCTTTTTCAATGTTAAGGGCTCTTGGAACAAGCTCATCATATGATGTGATGCATTTCATTTTTAAATGGAATGATAGATTTGGATCAAGGTTGGCTATAATGATTCCCATTGTTGTTCGTCAAGAAGAGGCCACTTGATTTTACTAGCTCTTTGTCTCCATCATTGTAAGAAATTAGTGAAGGTTTCTCCTAGATTTTGTTTGAGAGTGTACAAATCTTTTAGACTAATGTCCATGTCGAGATTGAAGGAGAAGTGATTGATGAATTTGTCGGTGATTTCTTGAAAAATTTTGATACCAAGAGGCAAATGAGAGAACCGACCCATCGTAATACCTGTTAAGCTTTGAGGGAAGATGCACATTAGATATGAATCGTTGTAAGCCACTTCCATGCACATGACGTTGAATTCTTTGATGTGGTCAATAGGACTTCATCTCCCTCTGTATTTTGCAAACTTGGGGATTTCAAAACTAGGAGGGAATGGTATCATTGCTATGTTTCGATCAAATGGGTAAGGACACAAGTTTTGTGTATGACGTTTTTTTGTCTTTCCCATTCAAAGGTCCTACATTTCTTGTGAGAGTGCTTTCAATTGTGATGCTAGATCATCTTGTGGATTGGGTGGAGGAACATATGGTGGGATGAGAGATGAATTATATGGGGTGTATGGAGGTGTGAGATTTTGTGAAAGTGGTGAATATGTTCTTGATGTGTTTGGATTAATGATGTTCATATGAGCAAAATAAGAACCCTTTTGCTGACGTTGTTGGGCATATTGTTTGGCTAGTAAGGCTTGCTGTTGAGATTGCTATTGTTGTTGCACAACTAGGGGTTGTTGTTGGGCCTGTTGTTGTTGTTGTTGCTAATAAAACTATTTGTTGAGCTTGTTGTTGTTCTGTGGCCTGTTATGCTGCTAAGGCTGCATGTTGAGCTTGCTGGGAAATGGACGCTTGTTGTTATTGTTGTTTTTGTGCTAAGGTTTCTTGTTGAGGTTGATGTTCTTGTGCTAAGGCTACTTGTTGAGGTTGATGTTGTTGTTGTGCTAAGGTTTCTTGTTGAGTTGCTAAGGCTGGTTGTTGTGCTAAAGTTGCTTGTTGTTGTTGCTATTGTTGTATGACTTGTTGATAATTTTGTTGGGCTTGCTATAAAGCTAAGGCATGTGTTTGCAATGTGGGATCAGGTGGTTTTTGATACATCTATGAAGGAATAGGGACATTGATGTTTTGAGTGGATAGTAGATTGTTGGTGAAAGGTGGAGGATTCCCTTGGTTTAACATTCCTTGCAATATTGTGGAATGAGGTGGAGGAATGCATGTTTGAGGCCCTAATTGCTTTGGCATAGAAAAGTGAGCTATTGGAAAAGATGATGTTAAATTTTGCAATGGAAATGACACACTAGGACCTTGAGTCCATTGATTAAAAATATTCCCTTGTCCTATGTTTTGAGGATTTCCTTCTGCAAAAGATGTAAATAAAGGGTTTGTGATCAAGGTACTCCCATGATTGATAGAATTTGTAACCAAGGGATTTCTTTGAGGTGGATTGATAGGGGATGATGTGGTAATGGTAGATGGAATAGATGAACCTATTAGAGGGTTGGATAAAGATGTCCCTATTTGTGTTGAGGGTTGATTTTTTGATACGGTATTGACATGCCCTAGTGTGTTGTTTTGAGATTTTTGGTCTATACCACTTTGCATGATGGTAGGAATACTTGTGGTACTTATGGGTGTGGATGAAGAAGGGTTTCCTTGAAATTTCGAAGTGGTGGTGGAATAGTGAAGTTCAAGTAGAGTGTGTAGCTATTTTGGATCTTTGGGAATGAGAGGAGCACCAAAGGTAGTGTCCAAATAGTGGTGGGAGGTGGAGGATTAGTTTCAAGAGTACCCACAAGTATACTACTTTAAAATGGTGAGGTGTGACCAAAATCTTTAGCAAGGCTGGTTGCAAGACTAGGTATGTACATTTGACTTAGCCCTTGTGATGGAGATGTGAAATCCTGTGTTAAACTCTGTGCTACAAATTTTGGGGAGATAGGAGATACACTTTCAAATTTTTGAATTTCTAAAAGCTCTTCTCTAGTGAGCTCAAATGGGTTACTTGTGATGTCTTCAATTTTGTATGGTCCTGAGGGAGATGATGGTTGTTGTGATGGTGTAACATGACTTCTAGGATTAAATTCTAAAGGATTTGGATCACTTGAGGTATATGTAACTTTTTCTTTCTCCATGATTCTCTTGTGTTGTGATCTCATCTTTACCATAAATTTGGTGTCAACTATGGGAGAGTTATGTTGAGTTTTGTAATGTTTGAATTCTCTAGTTGACTCAAACCTAGGTAAAAGGGACACATTAAGTATTTTGGGAGAAATGATGATAATGTGGGATGAAAAGATGGGTGATGTGGGAAATGATCTTTGCAAGCATTTTGGGACTACACTTTTGACTTGAGTTTGATGTTTTGATGTTGGAATAAAGGATGATAATGAACTTAGATCTTTAGGGTAGACTTGTGACCTTCAAGATAAGCTAGTTCAAAGATGATAACTATCTCAACTAAGTGCATGGAAAAGGATACATTTCACATACAAAGTAGCTAAGGTAGCAAGTTGTTTTCATGTTTAAGTCCCAAAGTGTTAGTGTATTTTGAAATTTTGCAAAGATAGATGAGGTGAAGGATGAAATTTGATGAAGGGGTGAGTGAAATGTTGGACCCAATGTTGACCTAAACTGAACATTTTGTTGACAAGACCAAGGTGATGAGAATGATGGTAGACCTCTAAAATGGTCAAATCCTATAAAATGAGAGGATGTATGGGAATGTTCAAAACCTTTTCGGGCTCTCCTAGCTCAGGCATAAAAGTTTCTCAACAAAGTGTAACGGTTTCAGTAAAATATGGAAGCCCACTTTTGACTATACATTGTTCTATGATTCCTACATCTAAAATGGAGTGCTGGAGACTTTCCTCTATAGATTTTGACTGTTTGATGAATCATTTAGAGGAGTTGGGTATCATGAAAAAGACCAGGATTTTGAGTCCAAAAGAATGCATACAATTATGAACTATACTTAAAGCGTGTCTATAAAAGTTTACTACCAACTTGTTTCTATTTTTGTGAACTACTCGAAGGTGTTTCTTAAGAGCTTTTGGAGTAAGATACCTAGTCTAAAATGAGGACCTATAGACTTTGGCTTAGGAATCTTGCTTTTTTGTGAGATCATGTGGAAACAATTTAAGTTTATGGGAGAAAAGGAAGATATTTATTGCCACATGGGTGGTGGTAATAGGGGCCTTCAAGCCTCAATATCAGTGTGTTCCTCTTCTTCGTCTAGAATGGTTGTTGTGTTTCTCCACTGTGTGTTTGTTTCCTTGTTTTCAAAAGTGAAGATTCTCAAACTGCTAATGAGATTTGTTTGTTCACCATTTATGAGTTCAAATTTTGGCTGAATTATGGCACCTAGAAGACCAGGTTGTTCAACGGGAGCAATCGGTCTCCAAATAGTCATGTGGGGTTCATTTGTCAATTTATCTTTGCTTAAGTGAATTGATTTTACCAAAAACACTTGTCTTTGATTATGTTTCCAAACTAGATGTTTATGTCAAAAACATCATAACTTTCACAATGTCCATTTCATGAAAATATTGAGGTTAAAGTCATAATTTCCTATGTTGTCTTTGCTAAATATGGGTTTTAGATTAATATCAAGATATTTAGAAATTTCTAAGGATAAATCCTTAGGACAAGCAGTAATATCAACGCTAACTCAAGAAATCCATATTTGAGCCAAAATGCTTGAAATTTGGATAGTGAATATTTGTTTTTGGATCATTTTGAAATGAAGCAAAGTGTTAAACTGACTCACAAGCATTACAACCCTAGGATAGAAAAGGTTATATTTGTTGTATTCCCACTTGGATTTCTCCAGCTGTGCTTATTCAGAGCAGATGATTAGAAGCTTGACCACACTAGCTCCCCTCCACTGCACTCACTTCTATGGGTTAGCCAACCTTTGAGTTCTCATGAATATCCCATGAAAAACTCTTCATCTCTACTAAGAACCACAAATATGTGGCATGACTTCGAAAGGTCCGACCTCCTGACATCAACAAATATTAGGGATTTTTGGCTATTACACAAAGGTTCGTAATAAGGGCATCCAATTTAGGGGGTGCAATGATAAATTCCTTTTGAGAGGTCTTCCAACCCTTAGAACAAGGGCTTTATGCATCATAAAGATATTGGGGGAGAGCTATCATGTACCGCTTCCCATTGATTACGATTTTCATCGAAACCACAAATTTATATAGTGGTTTGGAAGAGCTTGGCTTATGCTTGTTACCGCTTGGGTGGTTCCTTTGAGGTGAGTATTTTTTCCCACCAAGGCAATCCCTCTAAAGGTGAACAATAGTGAGTAATTACATCTGTAGTTCGATCATCTTTGCTTGCATGCACAAAGAGAGAACACACGCTATGCCTTTTCTCACACTAGCATGGTTCAATTTTAAACCCAAATTGAAAGATGTGGGTGATTTTGCAAAATGTTAGAGAATGTTTCTATTTCTCAAGATCCCCAAACAACGCGGGAGAATTGCATACACATTCACTAGCAAAGTTGATAAACCACAAAACAAAGAAAATAGTTTCCAACTTTATCCTTCAAAGCAATAATGAGTTAATTTTAAGCACCAATAGAAAGATGAGTTTTCCTTGTTCAATTTTAAGCCCAATTGAAAGATGTGATGTGAGGGTTCAATTTTACGCAACTTTGAATTTTCATTTTAAACCTAATTGAAAACTAGTGCGTTGCCTAAAAATGAAAGTAAAAAAAACATGAAATTGGGTTATAATTTCCCCAAAGTGTTAAACACTTGTTACAATTATAGAATGTTAAGATAGAAGAGAAGTTCTTCAATTTCTCTCCACGCCTTTAAACCTTGCAAAAATCCTATTAGTCTAATAATGAAAACACAATCAAACATCCATCAATGATCAGATAATCTAAAGAAATTAAGTCACATGTCAAAAAAACTAACATAAACTTTCTTACCCTGGTTGAGCGTCGTTGAACATGATAGTGTTGCAGTTTGTGATTTGGGTGTCACTCTGGTGAAAATGGGCATCACTCTGTAGCAAGACTAGTGAGCACGATTGTGTCGCTATTTTGATGGCTGTCGATGTTAACGAATGCGTTGTTGTTTGAAATTTGAAAGTGTCGGTCTGGTGAATTTGAGCATCGTCATTTGTGTTCCACAATATTTTAAGATTAAATACACGTCATTATATTTAAATCGACATCAACCAATTAAATACACGTTGTTGTTTCAAACTTCTTGAACATCACTATATGATGACACTATTCAAATAGCGTCACTATTTGTGGCTTGAATGTCACTGCAACTTGCAAAACAACATGAACATGGATTTCAATCTAAAAAACAACTAAATGATCATTTTTCCCTCCTTCTAGTGCTAGAATGTCGATGCAAAAATATTGGTATGGGCTGAATTACGCTTGATCCATGAAGAATCAAAGCATAATGGAGCAAGCAATACTTGAATCTTAACAAGATCAATCAAACAAGATTAAAACTAAATATTTGATCAAAACCTAACATACTAAACTATGAAATCTTTCAAAACATCTATTCTAATCCATTTGAAATTTATCTTGTTGTGGAATTGGTGTCGTGTTGATGTGGAACGACGACGCTCTCCCAATCCTGTGATTAGTGAGCTTGTTTTAGTCGATTCTATGGAAGAGAATCGATGAAACCATGGTGTTTGATGTGTAAAAACCTAAATTATGTAAAAATGAACATGATGCAAGCTAAGTTACCATGATTTTATGCCTCAAATGATCTAATTATGCAATTTCTAAGCTAATCTAAGCTAATCTAAGCTAATCTAAGCTAAAATTATGCTAAAAGATGAAAACACTAATTCATTTACAAACTAAGATGGATGCATGGAAGCCATTAATGGATACTCTAAGCTATTATGCAATGAAAATGAACTAAAACAAGCTAAAAAGTGAGTAAAAGATGAGTGAGTATGTGAGTAAATTCAACAGCATAAGTTTTCAATAAAAGATTGATCCATTTGTCTCCAAATAGTGATCTATTTATAGGAGAGAAAATGAGAAATGGATGGTTGAGATCAAAAAGCTTAATCAACGGTTGAAGATGAAGGGGATGAGAGGCATGGATCATGGATTCTCATCAACAGATGAGAATGCATGATGAAAATTAATCAAAGGCTCACACTTGCCTTAAACAAACACACTTTTGACCTGATCACACAGGTCAAAGGTAACTTGCCAAAGAGGTTAAAGGGTTAACTTGCATTTGAAGCTAAGTGAGTTGATTGGAGGAAAGAGAATATTCCTTTAGGGTGAGGAAAAATGTATTTTACAAATTAAAGCAAAGTTTTAATTGTGCAAAAAGGATAAAGAATATTCCATGGGAATATTCCCTTTGATTAGAAGAAAATTAGTTTAATTACTAATTAAATAAGGTTTAATTTATGCAATTAGGCAATTAGAAGAATAAAGAGATATTTATTAAATTAGATGATTTAATAAATAGGGGAGGGGTGAAATGATATTTAATTAAATAAATTAGGGTTATTTAATTAAATAAGATGACTTAGGAGATTAAATTAAATATTTTGATTTATTTAATTTAATTAGATGAAGTGTTAGCGCGAAAAGAGATGAATTAACCCAATTTAATTAATTAGGCTAATTAGATGAAAATGATGTAATTAATTAATTAGCTAGGCTAATTAAATTAATTAAGAAAAAAGAGGATGGATTAAGGAGGAAATGATGTTAATAAATTTGTTTCAAATGTATGATATCGATTAGGACATTTTTTAGTGTCTACAAGGGGAATCTCTATTAGAAACCCATGATCAGATTTGCAAACTAGAATAACCTTCCACAGAAGAGAATAAAAAAAGCACAAAGGTTGCAAAAAGATGTGCAACATTAATTATTCGAGAGTTCAATAAATTACAAGATATGATTTTCTTTATAAAAGCAAAGATGCAAACCTAATCTTATCTTGAGCAACAAGATAGCTCGATAAGATAAAGATGAAAGCCTAAAACTTAGGAATTAAATAAATCCTAAGTAAACTTATGCAAAGTGTAATTAAATATTAATTACACCAACACCCCCCATAAGTGCAACTTAGGGAGAAGCAAAATAAAGCATGCACCTAAAACTAAGATGAATGCAAGAAAGCATGAATGGGTCCCATAACAAGGCCTGATTAGGTACCCAAGTACAAATGCAATAATGAAGTAGAGAAGGAAAACCCAGTGGGACAAAACCCCCCTACAATGAGATGACTGCTGCAAGAAGCACTGGAAGAACACTGTGGAGTAACACTGGAACGCAATCTGACAAGCAAGGAAAGATACCTCTGTCTACAACTGAAACCAAAACCAGAATCATGATAATGTGACAGCAGACCCGATACCATGGAACACTCGAAAACTCACAAACAGGAACTGTAGTACCCCTCCATTTATGCTTATGTTTTTTGCTGTTATGTTTTCACACTGTTAGACTATGGTACTTTGTTTGGATATTTTGATTGCTGGTTTTGAGCGACAGTGGATTTACTCTGTGACATGATGATACATTGTAATGCGATATTTGATTTTTGATATGCTTTGATATAGCGTAGATGTTTTACTTCAGATGATTATTGCTATGTACATGTTTATGATGGACTAACTGCTATTTAATTCATCAGTCTGATGTGATGTGTATTGGTGTGGAGAACGGAATCGCATCACTCGCTTGCGAGTGCCCTATGATGTTTGTGATTTTCTCTGCACGGTGTGCCTGTACAATGGTTTATATATATATATATATATATATATGCATGTTATTGCTTGGTTGCAGGATTGCAGGTACATGACACCGACTCCACCTGGTTACTCAGGTTTGAGCATGTCAAGACTCAACAGATATGTTGATTGGGAGGTAGTAGTTTGGTTCATCCTAGTCTAGTCTATAACCCGGTCATAGTACATCGTCTGTTTTAGTTCAGAGTCATAGGTTGTCTTGTATTTTTCTGTTTGGTTTAATTGCTTGAAAGGAAAAAAATGTCAATTTTAATAATAGTTTATTATGTTTTAATTTATTGTTATTTAAATTAATTGTTAAATGTTAAAGAAATAAAGTTTTTATTATTTAATTAATTAATTAATTAGTTTGTTTAATTAAGTAATTTGATCGTAAAGGTTGAATTCATTTAATTGAATAAATTAATTAATTAAATTAATATTGTTAAATTGTTTTAAATGTGAATAGATTTTATTTGAAATTAAATGTTTTGTGGAAATGGCATTTTTAATTATTAAATATATTTGCTTTTGAAAATTGTAAAATTTAAATAAATTAATTAAAAATGCATGCTATTTTTGGAAAGAAAGGATTTTTACGGAGAAGTGGTTGAAGATATTTTTGCACTTCTCGACATGTGTGCAAGTTCCATTTATTGATTATGGTTGAGGAATTTGTTCATGAAGGTTAATTTGGATATGGAAAAACACAGAGGGATTCTATTCTATTTTCTCTTCATGGGAAAAATATCAGTGCTTTTGCTAAATTTTTCTGTATATGCTTTTGGAATATTGTATACTTGTGGAAGATTTCTTGATTTGTATTCTGGTTTGGAATTTGGAGTATGGAAAGAATTTTGGAAGGCTACAGGCAACAACAGAGGTTTTTCATCTCCAATTTCTAAAGCTTCGAGAAATCAGGTATTCTTCTTGTGGATTTAATTTGTTGTTTTGAAAGAATATCTGTGAAAGAAATCTCTTTAATTTAAATCCTCTGTAATTTTTCAAAAAAAATCATTTACTGTGTATTCCCAGAATGGGATTTATTGAATTTCTTTTCTTTCTGGAAAAATGAGTTTGTGTGAAGGGAAATTATTGATATTTGGGAAATGAAATTTAGATTTCTTGAATTAAAATTTGAATTCAATTGGAAAAAAAATTCTATCTGTATTGTGAAAATTTTACTGTTTTTCCAATTTCCCCAGTGAAACCTATAGAAGTTCATTTTTCTTCTCTATTGATAAACCCCGTTGGAATTTTAATATATATATATATATAATCACATATATATATATATATATATATTTTTATATAAATTGGATTGAGAATGGAACTTAATGTTTTATGTGATTATATATTTTAATTTTTTGTACAGGCGTAAGACATTAAAAAAAAATGGATTTAAATTTCCGTATTTGCGAATTGAAATTTTGCAGGATGAATTTTCATTTAAATTTACATGTAATAAAATGCATTTTTATTATGCATAGTAGGCGGTGGAGGGGGCGCAGGGGCCACCCCACAGCCGCCCATAAGAGGGCAGCGGCTGTGAAGGCAGCCCGGCGCTGCCCTCACAGGTAGCGCACAAGCTGCCGCTGTAGCCGTGGCCCATTAGGGACAGCTGCGAATGCAACCAAAACCCTAACTTTATACCTTTGTTTTGTATAATTGAAATTCGAATAGAGTGCGAATGGATTTAATTAATATTTGTTATTCAAAATTTTAATATGAATGATTAATAATAAATAAGAATAAATATATATATGTATATGTATATGTATATATATATATATATATATATATTTCATTTTAATATTATTTAGGAAATTGTATATTTAAATATTTGTGAAATGATTATATATGTGAATTATTAAAATCGATTAGTTTTGAATGTTATGATTAAAAGAGTAAATTTTAGTCTCTAAAATTATGTGAAATTGAAGAAATTAAAAATTAGATTAATTTGTTGCAGTTTCCTTTATTGTAGGGATATGATTTAGAATCAAGATGTTATAACTATTTGTTGATTTTATTGAATGAATGGATTTAGTGAATCCAATTGGTAGACATTTATTTTCAATTTGCTTTAAATCGTATATTTTGTTGGGAAAATTGGGAATGTCGTAGTTGTTCAAGTCTTCCAGACCAATTGTAAAAGTGGGGATTGTGTTTGATAAAGTTAAATTCTTGAGTTAGCTAAGGTTGTGTACATGATATTTGTGTGGTGTATAGACACCTGATTGTATGAACATAGTCATTGTTGTTCGTTATGAAAAATGTAAAATTTCTTATTGTGTTTTTGTACACCTTATAAACCTTAGTCAAGAAGACTTAGAAATCCTATGTTATGTTTAGGGGAGTGGCTTTTTGTAAGGGCCGACACACAAAGTGGTGTCAGGGTAACTTACAAAGAGTTAATAAGTCAGTGATAACTAAACAACACAATAGTTAGATTTAATTTTTTTTTAACAAGAGTATTATGCCTCACTTATTGACTCTTGAGCTAGTTTAGTCTTGAGTATAAGATGAGAAGGCCTGGAATGGAAAATCGGTGTCTTGTTTCTTCAAGAGACATTTGATTCCGCAATAGTATGTAATAGGGGCTGGGTTTCGTAAGAGGTTACTAGGGTAACCCAAGGTTGGGGGCTGGAACCTAGGAAGAAACACCAAGGTAACCTTTGCAACATTGTGATGACACTCCACCTAAAGTAACAGTTAACCTTGTGTATTAGTACATTCAATTGTCTAAAATCTGGAAGCAATGTAACCATCAGTTAGTTATGTACTTGTGTTTAGGGTTAGTAGATTATGTCTAGGTAACCATATTACTATCTCCTAGCATGGGGGGTGGACCTACGGGTACCACATGGTTGGGTGGAATGTGCACCTTACTCCATTGGGTCCCCAGTTTGTGATCATGACATCGAGAGCTTCATGGATGGAGAGCTCGCACTTGGAAACTTATGTGTACTTCTTCATTGTAAATTGTAAATCATGTATTTGAAAACATCCCTCAATTGTTTATGAGGTGAACATTGTAAAATGTAATTATTATTGATCTACCTCATCAAATGGATGAGTATTGTATTATTTTATCAAATGCAATGTAAGGAAACATATTTGTACTTTATGTTATCTTGAATGGTATTTCAAATGTTATACAATCTTAATCTTTAATCTTTATGTTAATTAATATGTGCAATGCGAAATACTAAAGTCGTCTATGGAAACTCAAAGTAGTGTAATGTAGCATAACTTAATGAATGTATGCAACTAATTAACTTAATAATTATACTTTAAAAAAAAATTTATTTCACCTTTATATACAATTGCAACATTCCTTATGTTATTGTGACGAGGCATTATAGATTGGTATCAGAGCCAAGGTTACAAACACTAGACGCTCTGGGTAATCGCGAGCCCATTAGGTTGACCTAGTACGTAGTGTCGCAAACTGTTAGCCTTGGTTGAATAGTATCTAAGACTCGTTATTGTTATGTGTAGGAACATGCCTAGGTGAGGTGGAAGAGGTCGTGGTAGAGGTCGAGGTGGACGCCGAGGGCCAATCCCTCAAGGTACTCCCCCTCTAAGCCCTCATCACAGTGATTAGGCAGAACAGTTGGATAAGAGGAATGAGGGATAGAATCCCGAATAGTCAGGAGTAGATGGTTCTCAAATACGTCCTTTATTAGAGGAGGTCCTAGCTCATCTTGGACCTAGATAGGAAGTTGAGTAGGAGGTTGTCAGAGAGAGATAGATCTCCTAGGAGAGTAGATGACTCAGTACATCAGGATGCTATTACTGTAGGACACGTGAGGGATTTACTGAGGGCACACCCTCCTACCTTTGATGGTACAGGAGGTGGATTAGAGGAAGAGACTTGGCCACTGGATTTGGGTAGATGCTTCGCCATGCACCCTTATGGTAGCAATACCCATGCAAGATGCGCTATCATGCATTTGAGAGGATTCGCCTCTACTTGGTGGCGCCTGGAGGAGTAGAAGCTCCATTTGGATATTGGGACAGTGTCTTGGGAGATGTTTCTCAAGAGGTTTAGAGCACGGTTCCTATCGGAACACTGGAGGTAGCGACAGACTGACGAGTTCCATGATCTACGTCAGTTGGCTCTTTTTGTTGAGCAATATGAACGTAGATTCTATGAACTCAAGTAGTATGCTGGTATTGGCAATGATGAGCCTATGCTAGTACAACACTTCATCAGGGGTTTAAACACCCGCATTAGTGGTGGTGTATGAGTTTTTGAGCCAAAGACTATGGAAGTTGCAGTGGAGAAGGCTCGCATAGTGGAGGAGAACCTTGTTATGGCGTTAGGTGGTCACACAGGAGTACAGATTGGCAGTGCTCCTGCAACAAGTTTTAGTCCACGGGGTGGACAAGCACAGACAGGTGGTTCCTCTAGGAACCAACAGACACCCTCAAAGGGTGGGCAACAACAACAACAATGTACACCTCAAAAGAATAATAATCCACAACCACAGCAAGGTAATAGTCCACAAACAGGAAAGGGTCACAACTGGTGGCACAACAAGCGCAATAGGTAGGATCAGCCTGCACAGAGTGCTCAGTCTACTGTCAGTAGAGGTAGTTTCTAGCAATCCAATGCACCTTTCGAGTGATAGAGGATTCAGTAGAGGCACAAGTTGTTACTCATGTGGGCAGCAGGGACACATAGCTAGGCAGTGTCCGATGAGAGGTTCTACTGGTTTTGGGCCTCGACCTACAGTTTTAGAGCCTATAGTGGGTGATGTAGGATGATCACATACAGTATATGCTGCGGTTAATGACTACCAAGCCGATCACCAGAACACAGTGGTCGATACTTCAGGTAAGTTACATGGTGTTAGTGTTTCTATTCTTTTTTATTCCGGAGCTACCGACTCCTTTATTTCACTGACCATCGTTGACCGATGTGGTCTTGTGGCGGTAAAAAAAGGTGGTAAGTGGCAGGTTGAATTCACCTCTAGGGTGAAAGTAGCGGTAGAAAATTTAGTACATAATTGTGAACTTAAAATTGGTACGTTAACTACCTTGGTAGATTTATATGTTACACCCTAGGATCGTATGATATAGTTTTAGGTATGGATTGGCTAGCATCTTATCATGCTGTGATTGACTGTCGACTTAAGACAGTTAGTTGCATTAATGATTTAGGTGCGAGAGTGGAAATAATAGGTGTTCAAAGACCTATCTCTTTGTGGATGATATCTGCTATGCAATTAAAGAGATGTCTTCATCAGGAATGTCAACTGTTTGCAACAACAGTTACAGATTTGGAAGAAGGTGAGAGTCGAGAGGTATCTCTTGATGATCATCCTATTCTTAGGGAATTCACAGACGTGTTTCCTGATGACATACCTGGAATGCCACCGAAGAGAGATATTGACTTTAGAGTTGACCTAGTTCCTGGAGCTAAGCCTATATCTAGAGCTCCATATAGAATGACGACTCAGGAGTTAGATGAACTTTGTATCGAGTTAGAGGAATTATTAGAAAAGGGTTTCATTCATCCTAGTGTTTCCCCTTGGGGAGCACCTGTCATCTTTGTAAAGAAGAAGGATGGATCACTTAGACTGTGTATTGACTATCATCAATTGAACAAGGTTACGATTAAGAATCGTTATCCTTTGCCTAGAATCGATGATCTTTTCGATCAGATTAAGGGAGCTAATGTGTTCTCTAAAATCGATTTGAAATCTGGTTATCATCAATTGTGAATAGCTGAAGCAAACATTCATAAAACTGCTTTTCGAACTCGTTATGGGCACTACGAATTCACAGTAGTACCATTTGGGTAAACGAATGCACCATCAGTATTCATGAGTTTAATGAATGGTGTTTTTCGTACTTACCTTGATCACTTTGTCCTTGTATTTCTCGATGACATTTTGATTTATTCGAGAAACATGAAGGAACATGAAGAACACTTGAGACAGGTATTGCAATGTTTAAGGGAAAATCAATTGTATGCGAACCTAAAGAAGTGTGATTTCTTTCAATCTGAGATAAAATATCTTGGACATGTGATATCTGGGAAAGGTATTGTTGTGGATCCTTCAAAGATTCAAGCTATTGTAGATTGGCCCACGCCTACTAATGTAGGTGAAGTTCATAGTTTTATGGGTCTAGCTGGTTACTATAGGCGATTTGTAGAGGGATTTTCTAGAATTGGTCATCCTATTACTTCTCTTCAGAGAAAAGGGAAGAAGTTTGTTTGGACAGAGCAGTGTCAGTTGGCTTTTCAGACACTTAAAGAAAAGTTGACTAATGCGCCTATACTGATTGTTCCTGATCCTACTAAGGATTTTGCGGTATGCGGATGCATCTGAAGGGTTTAGAACGAATTCGATGCAAAGATGGGAAAAATTGCTTATGAGTCTTGCAAACTCAAGGATCACGAATTAAACTATCCCACTCATGATTTAGAACTAGCTGCAGTAGTGCATGCATTAGTTCGGTGGAGGAATTTCTTATCAGGTCATCGTTTTGAACTTCATACTGATCACTGAAGTCTACAATACATTTTCATGCAACCTAACTTGAATGCTAGGCAGAGACGGTGGATGGAGTTCTTGTATGAGTACGATTTTGAAGTGAGATATGTTCAAGGAAAGGAAAACATTGTGGCTGACGCTCTTAGTCGTCGTCGACATGAGATCTCTGCTACTACTCTTGAAGTAGATTTGAGAGGTCAAATTTTAGCTGCACTTCCTATTGATAGATTGTATCAGGAAGTGAGGTCAGAAATTGAATCTGGTAGACCTTTAGAAGGTCGATTTGCAGGGTATGTCCTTGAACCGGATGGCATATTACAACATTTAGGTCGTATTTATGTACCACATTTTGAGGGTCTTTGTACATTAATTATGACTGAAGCTCATCGAGCTCCGTACTCAGCTCATCCAGGTGTTAAGAAAATGCATGCCGATCTTTGGCAATTGTACTTCTGCCCTGGTATGAAACGTGATATTGCTGACTACATATCGAGATGTCTTGAATGTCAGCGAGTCAAAGCTGAGCATCAACATCCCGCTAGATTATTGCAGCCTCATCTTATTCCTGAATGGAAATGGGATATTATATCTGTTGACTTTATTGTAGGGTTACCTACGTCATCACATCGACATGATGCCATTATGGTAACTGTTGACCGATTGACTAAGGTAGCTCATTTCTCACCAGTACGATGATCTTACAATGCTTCATCCGTAGCTAGGATATTCATGGAGGACATCGTTAGATTACATGGGATTCCTCGTAGGATTATTTCAGATAGAGATCCCGTATTTACTTCAGCCCTATGGACTTCATTACAACATGCATTAGGTACATAGTTGAACTTTAGTTCAACATATCATCCTCAAACTGATGGAAAAATGGAGAGAGTTAACCAAATATTAGAGGATATGCTTAGGATGTACGTAATGGACCAACAATCACGTTGGGAGGATTATCTATATTTAGTAGAATTTGCTTACAATAATGGATATCAGAGTTCTATAGGTATGCCACCATTTCAGGCATTATACGGTCGTCCTTGTCGAACTCCTCTGAGTTGGGATCGACTTGAGGATAGAGTGATACTTGGACCTGAGATGCTTCGAGACATGGAGCAACAGGTTGACCGTATTAGAGAACATCTAATAGCAGCTCAAGATAGGCAAAAGAAATATGCCGATGCACATAGGATAGACCGACAGTTTGCTGTTGGTGATAGAGTGTTTCTTCGAGTGCAACTGCGAAAGAGTCCAATCTGATATGGAAAAGGCTCTAAGCTTCCGCCTCATTTCGTAGGGCCATTTGAGATCTTAGAGAGAATTGGTCCTATGGCATATCAACTTGCCTTACCACCCAGTTTGTCACGTATTCATGATGTTTTTCATGTATCAGTTCTTAGACCATATCATCCCAACATATCTCATGTACTTGATTGGAATGTGTTATAGGTAGAGGACGGGTAGCTGGCTTTGGAGCCCGTGGCCATTCTACAGCGCCGAACGCTCGGTCTCAGGGGTCGAGACGTTGATCAGGTGAGGGTCCAATGGGATCCTAGCCATGAGGCTTCTGCTACTTGGGAGGATGCGACATGCATGAGGGAGCTTTATCCCTATCTGTTCGCAGGCTTTCAGGAGCAAGCCTGATCCTAGGGGGGGGGATGTAGTACCCCTCCATTTATGCTTATGTTTTCTGCTATTATGTTTTCACGCTGTTAGACTATGGTACTTTGTTTGGATATTTTGATCGCTGGTTTTGAGCGACAGTGGATTTACTCTATGACATGATGATACATTGTACTGCGATATTTGATTTTTGATATGCTTTGATATAGCGTAGATGTTTTACTTCAGATGATTATTGCTATGTACATGTTTATGATGGACTAACTACTATTTAATTCATCAGTCTGATGTGATGTGTATTGGTGTGGAGAACGGAATCGCATCACTCGCTTGCGAGTGCCCTATGATGTTTGTGATTTTCTCTGCACGGTGTGCCTGTACAATGGTTTATATATATATATATATATATATATATGCATGTTATTGCTTGGTTGCAGGATTGCAGGTACATGACACCGACTCCACCTGGTTACTCAGGTTTGAGCATGTCAAGACTCAACAGATATGTTGATTGGGAGGTAGTAGTTTGGTTCATCCTAGTCTAGTCTATAACCCGGTCATAGTACATCGTCTGTTTTAGTTCAGAGTCATAGGTTGTCTTGTATTTTTCTGTTTGGTTTAATTGCTTGAAAGGAAAAAAATGTCAATTTTAATAATAGTTTATTATGTTTTAATTTATTGTTATTTAAATTAATTGTTAAATGTTAAAGAAATAAAGTTTTTATTATTTAATTAATTAATTAATTAGTTTGTTTAATTAAGTAATTTGATCGTAAAGGTTGAATTCATTTAATTGAATAAATTAATTAATTAAATTAATATTGTTAAATTGTTTTAAATGTGAATAGATTTTATTTGAAATTAAATGTTTTGTGGAAATGGCATTTTTAATTATTAAATATATTTGCTTTTGAAAATTGTAAAATTTAAATAAATTAATTAAAAATGCATGCTATTTTTGGAAAGAAAGGATTTTTACAGAGAAGTGGTTGAAGATATTTTTGCACTTCTCGACATGTGTGCAAGTTCCATTTATTGATTATGGTTGAGGAATTTGTTCACGGAGGTTAATTTGGATATGGAAAAACACAGAGGGATTCTATTCTATTTTCTCTTCATGGGAAAAATATCAGTGCTTTTGCTAAATTTTCTATATATGCTTTTGGAATATTGTATACTTGTGGAAGATTTCTTGATTTGTATTATGGTTTGGAATTTGGAGTATGGAAAGAATTTTGGAAGGCTACAGGAAACAATAGAGGTTTTTCATCTCCAATTTCTAAAGCTTCGAGAAATCAGGTATTCTTGTGGATTTAATTTGTTGTTTTGAAAGAATATCTATGAAAGAAATCTCTTTAATTTAAATCCTCTATAATTTTTCAAAAAAAATCATTTACTGTGTATTCCCGGAATGTGATTTATTGAATTTCTTTTCTTTATGGAAAAATGAGTTTGTGTGAAGGGAAATTATTGATATTTGGGAAATGAAATTTAGATTTCTTGAATTAAAATTTGAATTCAATTGGAAAAAAAATTCTATCTGTATTGTGAAAATTTTACTATTTTTCCAATTTCCCCAGTGAAACCTGTAGAAGCTCATTTTTCTTCTCTGTTGATAAACCCTGTTGGAATTTTAATATATATATATATATTTATATATAAATTGGATTGAGAATGGAACTTAATATTTAATGTGATTATATATTTTAAATCGCCGTATAGGTGTAAGACATTAAAAAAAAATGGATTAAAATTTCCGTATTTGCGAATTGAAATTTTGCAGGATGAATTTTCGTTTAAATTTACATGTAATAAAATGCATTTTTATTATGCATAGTAGGCGGTGGAGGGGGTGTAGGGGCCACCCCACAGCCGCCCATAAGAGGGCAGTGGCTGTGAAGGAAGCTCGGCGCTGCCCTCACAGGCAGTGCACAGGCTGCCGCCGCAGCCATGGCCCATTAGGGATGGCTGCGAATGCAGCCGAAACCTAACTTTATACCTTTGTTTTGCTTGAGTGAAATTGAGAACATAGTGCGAATGGATTTAATTAATATTTGTTATTCAAAATTTTAACGGTGATTAATAATAAATAGAATATATATATATATATAATAACATATGTATATGTATATATATATATATTTATTTCATTTAATATTATATGTAGGAAATTACATGTTTAAATATTTGAAATAGTTATATGTGATATTAAGTCGATTAGTTTTGAATGTTATGATTAAAAGAGTAAATTTTAGTCTCTAAAATTATGTGAAATTGAAGAAATTAAAAATTAGATTAATTTGTTGCAGTTTCCTTTATTGTAGGGATATGATTTACAATCAAGATGTTATAACTATTTGTTGATTTTATTGAATGAATGGATTTAGTGAATCCGATTGGTAGACATTTATTTTCAATTTGCTTTAAATCGTATATTTTGTTGGGAAAATTGGGAATGTCATAGTTGGTCAAGTCTTCCAGACCAATTGTAAAAGTGGGGATTGTGTTTGATAAAGTTAAATTCTTGAGTTAGCTAAGGTTGTGTACATGATATTTGTGTGGTGTATAGACACCTGATTGTATGAACATAGTCATTGTTGTTCGTTATGAAAAATGTAAAATTTCTCATTGTGTTTTTGTACACCTTATAAACCTTAGTCAAGAAGACTTAGAAATCCTATGTTATGTTTAGGGGGGTGGATTTTTGTAAGGGCTGACACACAAAGTGGTGTCAGGGTAACTTACAAAGAGTTAGTAAGTGAATGATAACTAAAGAACACGATAGTTAGATTTAAATTTTTTTTAACAAGAGTATTATGCCTCACTTATTGACTCTTGAGCTAGTTTAGTCTTGAGTATAAGATGAGAAGGCCTGGAATGGCAAATCGGTGTCTTGTTTCTTCAAGAGACATTCGATTCCCACAATGATGTCTACAATAAGTCGGGGTTTACGTAAGAAGTTGCAGGGTAACCCAAGGTTGAGGTTGGAACCTAGGAAGAAACACCAGATGGCTGCTGCAACATTGTGACACTCCACAAATATGATTAACCTTGTGTATTAGTACATTTCAGTGTCTAAATACAGAGCGATGTAACCATCGATTGGTTATGTACTTGCCAACAAGGTTAGTAATTATGTCTAGGTAACCATATTGCTATCTCTAACAGGGGGTGGACCTACAGGTACCACATAGTTTGGAGTGGAATATGTACCTTACTCAATTTAGGTCCCAGTTTGTGATCTTGTGACATTAGAAACTTCATGGATGGAGGGCTAGCACTTGAAACCTCGTACTTCTTCACATTGTAGAATTGTAAATCATGTGTTTGAAACATCCCTCAATTGTTTAAGTGAACATTGTAAATATAATTGTATTAAATCTACCTCATCAGATGGATAGTATTATTATTTTATCAAATACAATAATGTGAAGAAGCGTATTTGTACTATATTATCTTGATGAGTGGCTAATGTTATGCAATGTAATCTTTAATATTTATATTAATTAATATATACCATCTGAGAAATACTAAAAAGTAAATCTATAAAACTCAAAGTAGTGTAACATCGTGTAACTTAATGAATGTATGCAACTAATTAACTTAATAATTATACTTTAAAAAAAAAATCGTTTCACCTTTATATACAATTGCAACATTCCTTAGGTTATTGTGACGGGGCATTACAGGAACAACCCTGGAATCTGTGAAGCAACAAGAGATGAGATGATGACATAATCTGGAAACTATGTATCTCGATGCCGATGCCAAACTATGACTGAAACTCTTCCATGGGAAGGAGTACCAAAAATAGACTCTCGAACAATAACCATAAAAACATGGCCCTCAAACTGAGAAGAATCTGAACCAATGAGGATCAAGAAACATAATCTCCCAACTGAAGTGTGAACCAATGAATTCGACATGTGTCAAGTTATAGCAAAAAAATGGTGCCAAAAGAAACTAGGAGACTAGATAACCCATGCGAGTTGCCATCAAAGAAAAATGAATATGGATATGCAAAAAACCCCCCTGAATGGAACTTTATCATAGTTCATATATTACAATAACTCGACGATTGTAAAAGGAGAGCATAATGAAAATACATAAACAGAAAATTAAAATAGACCTCAAATCTGTGTAGAGGACTAAATCAGCTTTCCAATGCCGCAAGAATGACGAAAAACGGATCACCGAGTCAAAAGATATGCCCTCCGGAGTGAAAAACACAAGATCTGAGTTCAAAGGCCTGCAAAACAAATCTGGAGCAAGATCTGGTAAAAACAATAGCACCACTAGATCAGCGTTGGAATCAACTTTCCAACAGTATCTCGTTTGTGAAAAACGGACATCGTACGCAAAAAATACACCCGATTTCATGAAGACAGCTCCAGAAAGCCCAATGAGGGCTGGAGGGGCCCCAAGGGCTAAAAAAAATAAGCCCCTGGTCCCATGCAGGACTAGGGGGCCGGTGGCTGGGGGCTGGGATAGAGCCCCTAGTCGCCCATACGACCACCAATGGATAAAAAAAGGGCTAGGCGGTTTGTTGAAATTTTGGGCGCGGTCCCATAATATTAATATATAAAAGTGGCAAAATGAGGGTGAAGGAAGTGGCGGGGTTGGAGGCCCTTGGAGTGGCCTGCAACTCTGGTGGCCGGGTGGTATTAAGCGGTGGCACACGAAAGGTTTTTAATGCTGGGCATGGCATAAATTTTTGAAAAATAATCAATTTTTTAATTTTTTGTTTTTATTTTTTTTTTGCAGCGTGCCCTGCGTGACATGAGGCATCAAGCCTCGCAGTTGTGATGATTATTTTGACAGATAGTGACAGTATCATCTGACTTTTAGATAATGATCATTTAAAACATGGTGATCTCAAGAGATCGACATAGAACAATCAGTATTGAATTTTGGATGTTGATGATACAGTTTTTAATTATTATAAAGACAGGTGGATGACTAAGAACTGAATTAAATGATCTATTAAATCTCAGTAGTTGACATAACTAATTTTCTATCGGATATTTATTATTATTTTAAAATCAGATATTATATATAGATCTTTGACTATGGAGATCTTTGAAATCTTTATTATTAATAATATATTAATGATTAATTGATATATTATATAATAATAAGTTTTGATGAACAATAATTTTATTATGATTCAAATTCTATCTAATTCTAATTATTTCATATGATTGTGTGGTGGGAGAAATTTATTTCCTTTTCATTTCTCCACATTATGGTTCCAGGACTTTTAGTTCTAAGAATAAGTTGACAAGGTTGCTCTCTTGCTTGGTTCAATAGGATTTGAGATTTGGTGTTGTTGTTGATGAGTTTATGAGCTATAATGTATTTCAGTAATTAACAGGGTTATTCAAATATAGAAAATGATCATGCTTTTCAAGTGAAGTTTATTACAAAGCTTCTAGATGAATTTACAAGTGTTTATTACTTACTCTAGATCATGTTCAAGTAAAATTTGTTGTTCAAAAAGATTGGACTGAGTTAAGGGTGTGTGTTCTTAATTTTTTTATGTGTTTTGTACAGGTGTTGGCTGACCTTGTGTTAAAAACTACTTGCAAAGTTCATGGAAGCATGTTGAGGTGTGTTGGGAGTCATTTAGGTGCTCATTAAGGATATGTATAGGTAGATGTCATTCTCTTCCACCATAGGAATGCTTTGGCACCGACCTAATTTGAATTTGTAAATGCAATTTGTGTATGGCCAACCTTGGAAGGGTTTCAAGGTTGAAGATGGTATAATTATGAGTTGAGATGTGTGTGAAAGACATAGATATATGTGAGATATGTGTGTGTGGTGTGAGTTCAAGAAAATTAGTGCAAATTCCAAAGTTTTGAGTTCCTGAAGGCAGTGAGTTGAAGGCGTACTCTATCTTTCAAGTGTGTCTACAAAAGTGTTAGAAAATTGTGGTGGAATATCTATTGCATTGAGATAGTTTTCTCTCTGTAACAAATATCTTCTATCTTCTTTGTAATTCTATGGTAGTGAGCCCTTCGAGAAGTGAGCCCTCATTGGATAGTGTGTCCTTTCTTGGTAGTGAGCCTTTTTGGCAGTGAGCCTTTGTATTCGGCTTTGTGAATGAATGTAAATCTAACTTCTATTGGGGGTTTTGAAGTTTAAAATTACTACAACTAATTCACCCCCCTCTCAGTTGTCTTGTTCAAAAATTATACTCCCTATGTACCACAGATATATTGAATGCATCAAAACCTTTAATGCAATCCCAAACGATATTGTGGTAATGCCTTGGTCTCTCATTTTTTTTTGATACATGTATCTTACCTGACAAACTACTAACTCAACATCACCTTAAGCATGAAGGTTTTTAATTCCCTTCCTACATGCAACCTCCATGACTAACAACAATACCTCATACTATGTTGTGATGTTAGTATTATCAAATTGTAGGTTGAAGGAAAAAGGAAAAATATTCCCTTGTGGAGATATAAAAACAATCCCCAGACCAGATCTCATGGATGAACAACTACCATCAAATTTTGTATCCCAAACACCATTAGGATCACCTAAATTGATAGTTTCAAAATCCAAAGTTTTTTCATCTGAAGAAGTTTCACCATCTAAAGAAGACATACTATCTGAAGATGATTCTCTTTTTGAAGAAGATGATCCATCAATTTTTTATTCTTTTCTTGAAATTTTACTTGAAAAATCAAAATCTTCTTCAGTCTGCAAATAGTATGTACCCATACCTAAAGATTCAAAAAGGATTTGAGATCTTGGGTCATCTCACTTTATTACAAAAAATCCCTTTCGAAAGTAATTTATGCATGACACGCTTGATGGGTATTCTAGCTTCTGACTAGTCCATATTAATTTTATCTCCTAAATCCTTACAAAAATTACATCCTAGTAATATTCCATATGATACTGGGACATCAATTATTAAGAAAATCATTTTGATCTTCTTGTCTGTGAATGTAACAAATACAAATTGTACATCACGTTTTTGATCTTCTTATCTGTGAATGCAAAAGAAATGAACAATTTTTTTTGTAAGATTAAAACCCAAAGTAGTAGCCACTTAGATGGGCATCACATTGTTAGAGGAACCTGAATCAATAACATGATTACTAAGCTTATAATTGTTGACTAACAAGGAGATGTAAAACATGTCTATCTTCTCGAGAATGGATGAGGGAACTAAAACCCAATTACTTTGTGGAGGCCTAGGATTGGGAAAAACTGGTATGTCTTAAAGATAATCTTGAATTGAATGGGTTCTCTTATCTTTAAAAAACTTAACAAGTCTGTCAAACTAATTAGGATTAGCCTTGAGATACTCCGCTTCTGAAATTTATATCTTGGTCTTCTTTACATGGTCAATTATATCAAATGCTTGAAAAGAAATTATCAAAGAAGATGGGGTGATTTTAGTGGTAGGATTAGGAACTAAAATACTAATCTTAGGAACTAGAGAATTGGTCTTAGGCATAGAAGAAGAAACAGGAGGATGGGAGGTACTTACTTGCTTGCTTCCTACTATATCTTTCATTTGAACTGGCAAATGAGCTCCCCATTTTAGCAATAGTTATTGTTGTATGTGGGCCATCCTTTGCTTTCAATGCATCACCTTTCTTTTGATCAAGTTGATTTTGTGAATGAGTGACAACAACATAAGCATCAACAATAGTTTTATCCTCTTGATCAAACTCTTCATAATTCAAATACCCAATATTAGAGTTGCCAGTTGGATCTTCTTCCTCCTAAAAGAGATTGGAATTTTCTTCTAAATGATCTTTTGGTTGTGGAAAATATTCTTTCTCAACTTCATATTATCCCACCACTACATTTTTGGGAGGTTCCTCAAGTGTAAGTCTTCCTCATGGCACTGGAATTCTATTATGGTTCCTTTGAGCATTGCCAGAATAATTGGAAGAATTAGGATAGTTTCTCCTTGGAATGTACTTGTAGGTAGGAGTGGACGAACCTTGAGACATTTTATTCTTCAAAGATAGAAATTAATTTGCTAACTTTTGCACCATAGGATCTGTGGTGCTCAAGGAATTTTGAATTGAATATTTTTTTCCCTTGTTTCCGTTTTTTTATTTTCTTATCTTTATGACAAGAATCAAATCATCTTCAAATTCAATAGCCAATGCTTGAGCTAATATAAGATTAGTTAGGTTATCTCTTCACAATAAGAAACTTACCTATGACAATTGAGTATTAATGAAGAAGCACTTCAGATTGTAAGGAGTTGCTTGTGCATCAGCTGGAATCCTAGTTGTCAACTTGTTAAATTTTTCCATGAACTCATGCATGGGTTCCTATGACTCTTTTCTCATTGTTGTAAGTTGAGCCAACAAGGCATGGGAATACTCAGTGGGATTGAATCTTTTGTTGAACTTGGTTCAAAGATTATCCCAATTTGTGATAGTTTCGACAACAATTTTTAGAACCAATCAGTTGTTGCTCCTTGTAAAGTCTCAATGAACAACCTTACTGAAACATCTTCATGTTCCACACCAAGAACCTCAATAAAATATAAAATGAAATGATATGCTCACTTGGATGTTGCTTTCCATCTCCATAGAATTTGGGGATATTCTTACATGAAACCTATTATCTCTTAACGTTACACCCTAGCTAAGCTGCATGACTTAGCCAACTAAACTACAAGACTTAGCACTCTAGAGAAACATGGAATCACTCCTAGGTTGTGGGTCACCTAGAACTTGGAGTGAATCTCCAGATAAGGTTGGATCTTAGCTATTTATCACCTAAATATAATCTACTCTACTGATTTGATAGGGAAAAGGGATAGAGAAAACATAAACTGAAAGTTGAAAGTGAAATTAAAAGGTGATACACCAAACTAAAAAGGACTATGAAACTCAAAATTTCATGCACTTGCTACAATATCAAAAATTACACTTGCACAACTTATTATTGCATGCTTTTTGCATAAGTGCTTCACAAAAATGTCGTAGTGCTCAGACTCCTAGGAGGAAGATAACTTCAAAACTAAAAGTTATTTACACTTTTTTGACATAGTTTGCAACCTGCATTAGCATACCTTATTGCATAAAGGTACTAAAATATGAGACAAAGTTATAAGGAAATGGAAATTACCTCACAAATAACTTGATCAATCAGTTGACTATACAAAATAATGCAAATAACAAGTAGGAAAAACTTCAAGTCAATGATATCCAAGGCCTTCACTGTATTTCATGTCAAAATGAGTTACAAAACACTATATTTTCTCCAAAAGACTCAAAAAAGTCACAGAGTAGAAAAATAACTAGAACTAACTATAAATGAGTCACACAAGTGATTATATCCATCTCCAACTAAGATCCACCAAAATAGGACCTAGAAGCTCCATGGGCTCGTATGCCTCCAAAAATCCTAAAAAATAGCAACCAACACTCCAAAAGAGCTCCAAAATGTTGAAAAGGTCAACTTTGACCATAACCAACCACAAGAACTCCCCAAATTGCTCCAAGATGCTCCAAAAATCCTCAAAAAGGGGAAAACAACTCCCTTATGCTTGACACATGTTGGACCAACTGCTTCAAATGTCCCCTATATGCTTGTAAAATCATAAAGACTCAACAACATCCCTTTAAGGAATTTATAAAGCATAATACTTTATTTTTGCATATAAAATAACAATTTGATTAAGTAATTTATAACAATATCATTTAAATAAAATGCTTTACATTTCAAGTTAATGCAAAAAGGAAACAAGGCTTGACCAACTATGTTTGGAAAGCATATAGAGAAGGATATCTGACTTAGTATTTTTTTGCAAAAATGAGACCAAGGTAAACACAACATTGGGAATTAATTACATAGAAAAAAATTTAAATAAAATTTAAAAATACCTTTTACTTATTGGTTTATCTTAGGCTAAAAACCCTAAAAGAAACCCGCAGCCAAAAAATATTCATCATTTCATTTAACCTTCGAGCTTTTGGAAAGTTTTTGAGCGCCGCCAAGGGTTTCAATCTGTAGGTCTCTTGTAATTTTTGGAGCCTTCTATGGTGGAAACTACACATGGTATGGATTTATTTGCAAGAGAAATGTGTTTTTTCTCTTCTTTATCTATGTCTTATATGCTGATTCGAGCTCCATCATACATAAAATATTGAAAACATTTTTATTTTTTGTACTTTATTTTGCTAGAAATGATGAAATCTAAAAATGTTGAAGTTTATATGCAAGCTATTCTTTTCATTTTATGCTTTTCTCTTTCAATAATCACGAACTGAGATTTCATTTGGTTTCACCATGCTCTATTTAAAGTTTTTTTTTTCTGACTATTTTACCTGAGCCTCCATTAACACATTTTTTGGTTTTGAGTTGGCTACGGGTCTCATCTCTTGACTTCAAGCCCTAGACACTCACAGTAATAGCAACCAACAATGTCATAATCCTCTTTTCTATGAAAATATTGAGAAAGATCATAATATGAATGAGACTTCATGAGAGGGCAAACAGTTGAGACAAGAGCTATCTTATTTACACAAAAAAACACTGTCTTGTGAAGGAAAAAAATGATTTTACAAAGTGATTCAATGCCATTACTCAATACAGGTATAACTCGAAGGCTCCACATTTCCCATTCCTACATGAGCAACAAAACTCATTCCCTAGTTGTTCATATTCAATTATTCTCAAGAATTCAAAAACTCGAGGGGTTTATACCCCTGTATAAACACTTAAGGGTTTGAAACCATAGCTTATGTCATTGTTTTCTCACTTATGAGCATTAGACCAATATTACTAGCTGAGTTGTACCTCTAAGATCTATCCTTTCACTACCATTATTTGACTGACGCACTACTTTTTCTGCCTACGTTATGACCTTCATCCTTGGATTTTCATTCCCCATCATGCATCATCTTTCATGATTATTTTGTATCTATTGCATCATCTCAACTTGGAGATCATTGAAGAATACTTTACCCATGCTTAGCACTATTTTTACACTTTAAATACCACTGTCATTGCTTAGTCCCATTGTTCCTTGATCATGCTTAAAGTTCACCTCTTTTCAAGCCTTCATAGTAGTCAACTTCCTTTCTTAGGTCTGCGACTCCATTGTCTTGGCTATCATTATAACTGTTATGAGTATCCTTTGAATATTGACATAAAACTTGAAGAGTTAACTATGCTTGCTGAAAATGACTTAGCACTTGTTAGAAAAATGAAGAACATCTCATTTTGATGTTTTGTGTTGTCATTTTTGTCACCATGATATATGAGTTGCAATTGCAAGATCAAGTCTGAATTTGTTTTGGTATTCTGGTCTGGTATCTAAACCGGTATAATGCTTACATTCTCTAGTATTTTGGTATATCCTTCGATGTTTTGGTCCACAGTTGTTTGTTGTTGATTACTGTTGCTTGTGGTTTTTGGAAATGGTGCATGGATTTTGTAAGCACATACACTCAAGATCTCACGTATTTAGATGCTTGTGTGGTGTATCAACATTACTATGTTGATTGCAATTTTACTATTAGGCCTATCCTTGGCCGACCTAATGGATGAGTTGTGTAATGGTGAATTAATTTTTGTTGTGCGGATATACGTACGACCTATCTTAGGTCTATGCTAACATGATGTAGCATGTTGGGTGATTGAATTTCTTTCAGGAAGATTTTGTGAAAGCTTGAAGCTAACAATTGGTATTTTTGGTGAATAAGAAGTGCATCTAATTAGGCCGACCTAATTGATGTTTGAAGAGAGATCAGATATATATTTTGAATTTTTTTTGAAGATTTAATAAGAGGTGTGTGCCTTGTAAATTTGAATGTGAATAAGAGCGAATATGATGAAGTGTGTCAAGTCAGTTTACTGAGCTTCATTGGAACTGAATCAACACTCACTAGGTGTACTTTATCAGTTCATTTTATGGATGTAAGTGATTTTGTCATTGTAATTTTGTAGGAAGTGAGCCTTTGTATAATTTGGATAGTGAGTCCTGGCAGTGAGCCAACCCATTTTGTAATATCTTATAACCAGTTATACTATATTGTGAGCTAACACTCACCGTGGTTTTTCCCATTTTGGGTTTTCCACGTAAAAGTCTTGGTGTTCATGTGTTCTATGATTTCATGTTGTGTTAATGCTCTTACTTATCTTTTCTATTTTATTCCTTGGAATAATTGGATGGTATTTGATCAGAAAATTTAAGAAGATACTAAATTCACCCCCCCTCTCAGTATCTTGGATATTCAATAGCACTGACTGTCAATAACTGTAATCTTCTTTTTCCCTATACCACTTCATAATGTATTTAGAGTGATAGTGTGATTTCCCCTAATTTTCCTCATTGTTTACGGGTATGTGTAGGATCATCATGGAAAAAACAGGCAATTAAGTGGCAACAAATTTAGAAAAATCAGAGTTAGGCAACTTGACGTAAAAATTTGAATATGTTATCTATATTATTTCAAAAATATGTAAGAATAGAATCTATAGCAAATTGAATGTAGTTTCTAAAATACGAGGTTTATTTTAAAAATAAATAAAATCTATTTGGTGAAAATTTGAAATTTCAATGCAATAGTACTTAAATTTTAGGGAAAAATAAAAGTAGGTGTATGTCCTAATCGCCCTAACCACAATAAAATGATAATATTTTTTATAATATTTTAGATATAAGTAGGACTCATGTCCCGATGTGATGCATATTTTTTGTAATTTTTTTCCAAGTAAATAATTAATTATGAATTTTTTATTACAACTTTTAAAAAATATAAAACTTGTATGTCTGACCACCTTAACTTGGTGAAAACTTCATGAAATTCAGCTTCTTCTTTTTTAATCCTATAGTATGAAAAGCATAGAATGTGACACATGTTTTGGATTCAAAAAATGTGATACTGTTTGAAAATTATAGATGTTTTTTAATCAGCATATCAATTAGGACTATAGTCGTAATTCAAATAAAAAATGAATAATAATTATTTATTAAATTCAAAGTAAAGAATAATTTATATTGGTGGAAATATGAGAATATCCTTTAAAAACCCTTTTCGTTTCATCATTTTTGGATAAAAAAGGTCGCAGCCACATGGCCCATCATATCACTTACCTATCGCCACTTTTTGGCCATGATGATCCTGCACATACCCTTACTTGAGTTGTCCACCTATGACAAAGATCTCTATTTGTAACAATGTTTTCTTCTTGATATTAATTTCTCACTTTATTCATTATCTTTGTTTCCTTTATCATTTGTTGCAAGGGTGGCTAAAACTTGCATAATTCACGATGATTCATGACTATGACCATTGTGTTTATGTGATTGTCCTTGTCCATTTTTTCTTTCCTTTCAAAAATTATTTTGTATGACTATCCTTTATGAGGTAACCTCCTGATAGTATTAGACTACCTTACATGATGAGATACCTTGAAAACTTCATCTCTGCTATCATGTGGATTGCCATACACTTTTTTTATGCATTTTGTTCTTACCATTAGTTCCAAAATTGTTGTTGCTTTCTACAACCTTTGGAATGATGCACTTGTACCTTTGACAAAGGATTTTTCAAAAATGACTAAAGCCACTATCATGGTGATCCCCTTGTGACTATTTGGGAAACCTACACCTTTCTAAAGACTGCCATATGATTTCTTGGACTATCACCAATGAGATTTATATTGTCCTTTGTCATGGCACTCCTTCAAATAGTCCATATGTCTTACCCCTTATCTTCCATGCAATAGTATCATGCCACTACCTGCCATAAGGGGTCACTATATTATCATTGTTTATGGAATTTGCTTCTTATTATGCAAATTAACTAATAGGCTATCATAATATTGCTTTATACACATATTGCTTCATACAGTGCTTGTCATAATGTCCTATCACTACCACTTGCATGATCCTATGACTATATAGTATCCTCAACCATGATCATATTCATACTTTATAACTGAGATCTTCTCTAATGTTATCATTATAAACATATTTATCATGGCTATCTTTTATTTGTGTTTTGATTGTCATTCTACCTTCAAGTTGCTCTGTGACTATCAATATGATCATAAATAACCCCTTCCAAACTGCTCTCCTTGTTCATGCATAGTGGACTACTTCTTTGCTTCGGTATTAGGATTTTTTTTGCATTTATTGCTATGTAAATTGTCATGTGATGAACTTTCCATTGGATAACAATGTACAAAGCAATAAATGTACTTGTTTTCTTTTACTTTTATAAATCCGTGGGGAGTCTCTTCCCTTTTTTCTTATTTGGCTTAGATTGTTTCTATGCATAAGATCAGTAGCATGCTAGGCTTAACCCTTGTGGGAGCCCATTTTACTCCAAATGTTGTAATCAGATAAAAAAAAATAGTAACAAGGATTTCACCTATACCTGCACAAGAAGCAAACATGTTAGATAAAAACAAGCATATGATAGATGTGTTTGATTGCGCTCTCATGTTTTCCTGGTCATTTATGGTATGCTTGGACATTTGAATGCACATGAGGATCATATTATATTTTTATAGATTTATGCACATATTTTGACTAGTGATCCTTCATTGCTCTAACAACACTTTCATTACAGATGTAGGGAGCCTAGGAGTAGCAAGGAGAGCAAGCAGGACAAGTGAGAGGGAATGAAGATCTGGTACAAAACAAAACAACTGGGATTCATCATTCAGGAAATGACGGGTCCCCTTTCACTTTATATTCATTCTGATAGTCAGTCCCATGGCTTGTGTGGGACACCATTCATTTTTATTATCAATAAAGACTACATTTCTTTTGAAAATATTATGCACTTCTCCTATGCTATATGCATCTGCATAATGCAATGTAGTATTGTAGTCTTTTGATTTTGTTTATGCACATGAATGTGACATAACATATTTAAAATGTACCCTCTTTTCACTTGTAAAATATAAACAACACTACCTATTTGGGCTAGTAGTAAAAATAGGCAGAAAAACCCAAGGAAGTTCATGCAAAGTTCTCACTAATCTACAAGAACCAAAGGCATTACCCCAAGGAACAGGAGGTGGTTGAGCTGCCATTCTACCTAGATTGAATGGAGGGATAATATACCTCTAAACCAACATAATAGGAAAATTCATTTGAATGGTAGAAGCTGAAGAAGTTGAGAAACCCAACAACATAGACCCCAAGAATCACTTGCATGCAATAACCTATCACATGCAAAAGATATTCAAAACCAAAGAAGATGTTCTGCAAGCCTCAAGCTGAAAGATGCATTAAGGGAATCAAATAATTACAATGAGATCAATCCTTATGAAGGAGATCAAGAAACCCTAAAGGAAACTTAAAAGGGAAACCCTAGTGTACACACTTAATAATTAATAAATAGTTAATTATTAATGTGCCTAAGTTTAGCTTAAGTAACTAAAGTGATAAGTGACTTAATTAATTAACCAATATGATGTAATTAATTAAGTGAAATAACTTATTACTCTAACACCCCCCCCTAAGATGAACTTAGGAAGTAGCTAAAACACTAAGGAAAAGATGCATGGGAAAAAAGATGGGTCCCGACAACAAGGCCTGATCAGGTACCCATGTACAAATGCAATAATGAGGTAGAGAAGAAAACCCAGTGGGAAAAAAACCCCCTACAATGAGATGACTTGTTGCAAAGAAGCACTGGAAGAACATTGTGGAGTAACACTGGAACCTGAATCCGACAAGCAAGGAAAGATACTTCTTTTTAATACTGAAACCAGATGAGAATCACTGATTGACTCAAGGAATCATGATAAAGCAACATCAGACCCAATGCCACGTAACACTGGAAAACTCACAAACTGGAACAACCCTAGAATATATGAAGCAACAGTAGATTATTGAATGATGTAATACTAAAATGAAGTGCAAAGATTCAAGTTGCACCCTCCCAATTTCCAAAATATCCAAGTAATCTCCAAAACACCCATCAGGCCAAATCTGGACTAATGATCAACCTAGGACATATACAAAAAAAATTGCATGGATAGCAACATAGAGCTCCTCAATACTTTTCCAATGCCACAAAGATTGTGAAAATTGGAGATCGTGGAAAAAATTTATGAGCTCGGAAGCCATAAATGAACATCTGACTTCAAACAGAAATAAATGAATCTAAATAGAAAAATAATGAAAAATAAACTACACCATAGGATAGTGCTTGAAACCAGCTTTCCGGCGATATCTTGTTTGCCCAATTTCGACACCGTATGCCCAAGTTACGCCAAAAAGAAAAAAAACTGCTCCTTGAAGGAAAATCAGGGCTAGGAGGGGGCAAAGAGGGCCATACAACCATTGACATCATGCTGACATCATCACTTCACGAGCATAAATTTGACAGCTAGGAGGCCATCAAAGCAAAAAAGTGGCCCCCTGCTAGAAAAATTTGCATGGCCGGAATATTTATTTTTATAGGGAATATTCCTTGTTGTACCCCTGTTGTTGGGTTGCATGTGTGGTCGCCGAATTCTTCGATGGTTTGCCAATTTATTTGGGGGCACCATATTTTTGTGTAGAGGATGTTGGTTTTGCATGCGCCACCAGTGAGGGAGGCCCGTCGGTTGGAAAGTGTTGCTTGTCGGGAGGATGGGGGTGGTGGGTAGGTCCCCCCTGCTAGCGGCGGCATACAACCCTACCACAACATGGTACGGGGTACCCTCTACCTTAGGCTTTTAAAAGCCTTTAAAAATTGCTCTTCAAAAAAACTTTTTTGATTTCTCCTTTTTTTTATCTCTTTTGTTTTTTAATAAAAAAATTCTAGAAAGAAAACAAAAAACCAGAATAAAAAAATTGATAACCCTATACCTATGCACCTGCACCAAAATCGAGACAAAATGGGGCACAAATATGTATGGATCTGTGTGCCCTTAAAAAAAAATTCCTTCTATTGCAACTACTTGAATTTGAGCAAAAAGACAGGCGATCTTAGGGTTTTCAGCCCCTCTAGACACGATGGCGATGTCCGTTCTGCCCAAAAATTGTCCAAAAAAAAGGCTACCCCTAGATCTTGCAAAAAAAGCCTTTGGAAACCCTTGCACTTAAAACATAGCTATAAGACAATATCTTTCAAAAAGACAAACAGGCAGTTGCAGATCTAAAGCTCTGATACCATGAAGAAGTTGAGAAACCCAACTTCACAGACCCCAAGAATCACCTGCATGCAATAACCTTTCACGTGCAAAAGATATTTAGAACCAAAGAAGATTTTCTGCAAGCCTCAAGCTGAAATATGCATTAAGAGAATCAAATAATTACAATGAGATCAATCCTTATGAAGGAGATCAAGAAACCCTAAAGGAAACCTAAAAGGGAAACCCTAGTGTTCACACTTAATAATTAATAAATAGTTAATTATTAATGTGCCTAAGTTTAGCTTAAGTAACTAAAGTGATATGTGACTTAATTAATTAACCAATATGATGTAATTAATTAAGTGAAATAACTTATTACTATAATAGAAGCTTCACTTGGAAGAGGTGATCTTACATGTTGAGGAGGGAAACTCCTTGTGTGTTGCAAAGGAGATCTCATCCTTTAAGGAAGAATATCAAAGTTATGTTTCCTCAATAGTTCAAATGTAGGATCAACTTGATCTTACTCACTTAGATCAAACATATAGCTTTAATCTGCTAGAGTGCAGTCTTTGAAAAGAAATTAGAATCAACAGTAAAAAAAGATAATTTCAAATTACAATAAGACGCTAGTATACTTGTCTACTTTAATTGAAAGAATGAGTCTTTGATTGTGTATTCATATCCCCAAAAAAGTCACCATAAAACTATTGGGTTAATATTTTGTAATTCCTTTAACAATTACAAAATGGTAGTTTCAACCACAACTATGATGAGAAATTAATCTCTCCTCTCATAAAGGGGAGGCTCCCTTCTTATTGCTCACTAAATCAACTAGTAATTAAAATATGCTTATGTACACTACAACTATCCATAGGGGTGTTTCCATCATCATATTCTCTTCTTCCAAAATATATGCTTCTTTTTTCAAGATTATAATAGTATTAATGTTTATCACATGTAACAAACTACAAAACACTAGTTGGGGAAATAATGACCAATATCTAATTCAGTTAGATGTAAGAATACATAGAATGATACTAGCAAGTAATGATAACAAGAAAATCTACAAGAGCACAAAGACTTTTGTAACTTTCCATGATGATTTGAATGGTAACAAGTGTAGAAAGTTGCAGCTCAAAGACTATCAACGAACAATACCCAAAGATCCACAAGAGCCTAGCTAATAATCACAACTCAAAGGCTCTAAGTAATTAACCAAATTCATACACAAGTACATAAATCTCCAAACACAATATTGTAGCTCAAAGTCTATTAATATTGAATCTAAATCCCTTTCAATAATAAAATATTATGCCACTCTAATAAACCAGTTTCATGATAATGTGATAAGAGAGACATAAGAACAATCTTACACGCAACAAATATGCTCGCAAACCAAGGTTGGATACAAATCCACTTCTTTTATTGATCAATTTTCAATATGCATATTCAACACAAAGATTCAAGTATTCTTCTAAAAAGGGCAACATTTTGCTTGAAAGGATCAAAAGCTCAATCACAAAAGAAACTCCCTCATATATAGAGAGGAGAGTTGAGAGCAGAATCTAGGAAAAAAATAACTAAATTGACTTATTCAATAGAAGAGTCTGATTTGATTTAGGAGTTCTCTATTTTTAAATGTAATTACATTTCAAAAAAAAGACATGTAAAATGTTGAAAACTAATTACATAAAGTATGAAAAATACTAAAAAGTAAACTAAGGGAAAAACGAGGCACGTTCAAATTTATTCACCACCTTTCTCCAAGAAATCCTCATACTTCTTCATGACTTCTTGAACTTCTTCATTATTAGGACTTGAAGTATGCTTGGAGATATAAAGGACTCGTGTGATTGAATCCTTCACAGTGTTGCAAGCTTTCTCATGCCTTTCTAAAAACACCTTGAGGATATCCAAGGTTAATTGAATATCCAACAATCTGTCCATCGAAGCCATTGAGAAGGCTTGATCATAAAATTATTTTTGGATCATGTATGTACATTCTTGAAAAAATTCATTAGAGAAGGAATTTTTTATTATTATAAAGTAACTTGCAAGGTAGCTCCTCATTTTTTTTGACAAGATGCAAATCATTGTATTGATTGAATTCTCGAGCATCCTGCAAGTCTTTGATAAATTCTTTGATTATATTGATCTTGTCTATGATCGTTTCCTTTACCTAAACAAACATCTCTCTATCGAGAATTATCCCAATTTCCACCAATGCATAAAGATTGTGTTTCTTCATCTTGATCCAAGCTTCAAAATTGCTCTCTATTTCTTGCTGCTCCTGGGAAAATGTATCAATAGTTTTATCCAACTTTTATCTTATGCTTTTCATATTCCCCATTCTTTCTACAAAAGATCTTAAAAGTTGCATTCCATGTGTTATCATTTTATCTAGAAACTCGCCAACCGATCTACCTCTTGAATAGACCTTTCCAACCTTTTGAATAATTGGATCTTTAATACTCACAGCTACATGCTCTATTGAATCTAAAGATTCGGTAATCTTCTGGAGCACCGAAGTTAACTACTCAAATTTTTCCTTGTATGGATCTTTAACCTTATTCACTTCATCAAATTTCTCAATGAGAATTCAATTTAGATTGTACATCTACCTTGGCACTTTCATGAGTTATCTTTCCTAACTCAACCCTTGTAATGGAATATTCAGAAATTATATCTAGTTCCTCAATAGACTTATCTGGAGGAGGTTGTGCTACCTCTACATACCTGTATCCTACTTTATCCATCAACAACTTAGAAAGAGTATTTTCCTTCTTCTTGTATTTTTTCTTTACAAGTGCCAACTATCCAAAGTCAAAGTTGTCTAGAGAGATGGGTTGCTTCTTCCTTTTTGGTGTCTAGGATGAAATCCAAGGGGGAAGTGGAGAAGAAAATTCTTCTAGACTAGAAGCCATAGCGTGTGTTGATGTGGATGCACTCATGAAAGTTGTTACAATTGGTGAAGTGTTAGTCAAAATTGCACTAGGAATTTCCACATTTGTAACTTGAGAATACTTAGTCATAGATTGTTCCAAATTAGATTGAAAGGTTATGTCAAAAGAAGATGATGAAAAACTTGGAAAAGAAGTGGGAGACTCAAAAAAAATTTCCAAACCATGTTTAAGAATTTCAAAAATTGACCTCAAAGATGGGGGTAAAATAATTGACTGGATATACATGGTAGGAGTAACCATAACAATATGAATGATTGTAGCAGTATTGGTAAAGACTGTCCAAAAAAAAAAGTGAGAGGAATGTGGGTAGACATAGTAGTAACAATGCGAGAATAAATAATGGGTGGATCCCTTGGGACATTCTCATGAGGAGATAGTCATTTTTCCTCATGTTGTTCCTCTTCTTCTTGCCCTTCTTCCCAAACTAATTCCTCTTCTGTTCCTATAGATGGACTTTTAGTTGTTTGACTTTTACCCCCTTTACAACAAATGTAATCTTGGGTTTAGAGGTCTTGCTTGAGCTAGACACATCTCCCTTATTCTTTGTCATTAACTCAGATTTCATACTTGCTTGTCCTTTAGGTTCCTCTCCCTTTGATCTAGTGCTAAAAGGTTTCAGCTATATTCCTTTCTCTTCTATCCATACATTTGTGTTAGCCAGGATGGGTTCAAATAATTCTCTAATTGATTTTTTCTCCTTCTTAGACTATTGTATTGAAGGTAGAGGGGTACTTGATACATTATTCCTCTCATAGGTTGGATCTAGGATGTCTCCATCATCTTCCATATCCTCTATAATATTAATTAGGTCAGGATATTTAATTTTCTCTAGGGTCAACCAGCAGTAATCTATCTTTCTTATCTCTTGCTTTGTTCTATAATCTTCCCACACATATTCAATCTTGTGTACATGGGTGTAGGTCTTCTTAATTCTATATTTCATGCCTCGGTAATCAAAATTGAGCCTCATTTTGTCGGCCTTCATGGTGACCCATTGCATCTTAGATTCTACAGATTTAGTCAAGTTGGAGATGTCAAGATAGAATACTTGTTAATTGTGAGGGGGAAATTGAAGCCTCATTTTTGAGACTCCATCTACTTACTATGAACTTCCATCATATGCCTGCAAAGCTCCATTAGAACAATCTTGTCACTAGGGTACCTTGGGAGCATGTAGGGATAACCCGTGAAGTAGCCAACTCTTAAGTAGGTGAATGTAGGAAACTAAAAATATAGGAAACCATATTTGTTGACCATTGCCCATGCTTCATTAGAAACTCTTTTCTTTTCAAGTTTAGAATCAAACATGCATAGGAAAGGAGTGAATAAAGTATCATTAACTCTTCTAAAATGATGAATACTTCCATCAAGAGTTATCTAGGGATAGTACTTGTATACTGGAGTTTTTTGAGCAAGAAAGCTTAGAGGGGGGTGAATCAATTGTAGCAAATTTAATCTTTAAAACATCCATCAGAACTTAGATCAATCAAAAATTCTTTACTTTGCTAAAATGATTAAATATTAAGTGTAAAGGAAAAAAAATAAAAAGTAACACACATACATAATAACACTGGATTTACATGGAAAACCCAACGAGGGAAAAACCACGGTGAGGATTAGCTTAAAATATAGAGAATATCAAAACCAATTAAAAAAGCTCACTTCCAAATTAGGCACACTTCCAAAACAACAAATACTCACTGTCCAACAAGGCATAACCAACCGAAGGGCTCATTGCCACATAGATACAAAGAAGATAGAAAGATAAGTTACATAGAGAAGACAATCTCAATGCAATAGAGATTTCCACCATGATTCAACTAGCCACTTGCAAACATGCATGAATGATAGCATACACCTTCATCTTACTGCTTTCAGAAACTCAACATTTAGATTTTACACTGATATGCTACACTCGCATCACATACACACTGATTTGAACATCTATTTCTCATCTATATATTCTATTTCTTCACACCACTCTTTGTACACCTTTCACCAATATCTTATCATGTATTTATACCATCTTCAATTTTGAAACATATCCAAAGTCGGTCATCCATCATTTAAATTAAAATTAGGTCAACGCCAAAACATTCTAGGGTGGAATTAGAATGAAGGCGACCTAAACACATGCTAGATGAGGACCCAAATAGGTCCCAATATGCTTCATGATATTTAAAAGTGGTGTTTAGCACAAGGTCGGCCAAACCAATGTAAAACACATAGAACAATTAAGCACGCACAATCCTTAACACGATCCAATCTTTCTAGAAAAAAATTTATCTTGAACATGATCAAAACAACTTAACTCTAGAACCACAAGTTATAAGATTGAAACAAAAGGAAATTTGGACTGACTACATTTCTCTCGGACCTTAGCCAGACACCCCGAAAACCACAGTTCACAACTGGTGAACATAACTCACACTGTACAATGAATCAAAAGCCAAAATTTGGATATAGCAGCTTCCAACAACTGTGATCAACATATTTAAACCACACAAACATAGGAGAAAATCCTAGAGAAAATCCCAGAGCAAACACTGAATACCTACAACAATTCTTTATTATAATTTTCTTAATATCCTCGATATATACAACCAACAACCTTCATCAATGACATCAATGAAAACATCAACCAGTTGATAACTAGTTAACTAGTTGACATCTATGACAACACCTTCATTCTTGCAATAGAGTTATTCTTTTGTTTCCATTTGTTGTTAACCCTAGAAAATTCCTCATTGCAATAGTAGTTGATTTGTGGAAAAACATGGATCATATATAGAAATATCACACTTTCTCCACACAAATAATTCAAAGATGTCCTAGGAGTCCCAATTGGATTGACTAACAACCTCACAAGGTGATTCAATTCTCAATTAGGAAGGACCTAGGAGGGGAATTTTTCAGCTTCAAAGGGGTTCACCACCAAGTAAAAACATGGAAAAGAAAATGTTGGGAAACACAATGTGATATGCAAATGAATGCTAAATGACCTAGAAAAATAAACAAAATGACATAGAAAACTATGAAACTAGAGATGTGCACCTGGGAAGTATGGAGATTCTATGAGGATTGTGAAAATGTAAAGAAGCAATCAAAAAGTGCAATGGAGGACTAAGATTCCTAGGATGGCGTATTAGTCCCGCTGTTGTTTTTCAAGGTAGATGCCGAGTCTTCAAATGTCAAAACCAGATCTGAAGGAATTTCTAAAAGATATGCTTGGGAGAACTAAAACACCCAAGGTGGCATATTAGTCTCATTTTGAATTTTTAGAATTTTTGAGCATGATCCTAAGCTCCAAGGTCTAAACCTCCTTTACCAAGTCTTTAGATCTGAACCTGTAAAAATACCTGCAAAACAAAGGAATTTGGATTGATTGTTTATGGGGGTTTTCCTTGGTCAAACCCCTTGTTTGGTAATTAAACCTTGATGAAAAAGCATGGAAATGTGTGTGTACCCTAATCTAAAGTGTGTCTAATATTGTGCAAACTAGAACATGAGGAAACCCTATTCAAATGTGTTAGAATAAGATTCCTAAGATGCAAATGTAAATGACCTATGATGGAGATCTCTAATCACCCTAACAAGTCACAAACATGAAATGTACCTTCCTTAGGTAGAAAATAGAACAATAATGGAAGATGGAATCAATCAAGAAAATAGTCCTTAGGCTTGGATAAATGGCTGGTTGCATCTCCAACCTAGAATCTCTCATGATCCACAATAGGAATCCATTTCTAATCCTTGGAAATGCTATATCTTGGCTTGGAAATAGACTTGAAAAACCTACAAAAACACAATAGAAGGTTGTTCCAAGACTCTGAAACTTCCTTCAACTTTCTCAACTTACCGCTTGTTTGTTGAACAACTTCTAGACTTATATCAAAATGGGGTGTGAATCTTACTTTTTATAGGCACTCCTACCTAATAACCTGGTTATTAGATCCAAAGGCCAACAAAAGGTCAAATAAATTCAAATATTTTCATTTCCTGCTCTTAATTCCCAAAAATAAAGCCCTCGGGACTAAGGCGCCCTAGGTGGCCTCTTAGTCCCACTAGGTGGGACTAAGATGCCACCAATGGCATCTTGGTCCCACAAGGCTTAATTTACCAATTCAAAAGGTGGGTTACCAAGATTGATGGTTGCTTATGGGTTTTGGTCAGATTTAAAGTTGCAATATGCCTCAAGATGCACAAAAAGAGGGGTCTTATGGGCCCATAATAAGTGACCTAAAAGGAAATTAATGCAAGGGGTGCTAAAATAGGTCCAAATTAAGTGTGAAAATGTAAAGGTATGCATTTTTCTACACTACATTTAGCCCCCACTTTAGCACCCATATGACACTACGTGCATATGAAAGCTAAAGTACTTCAACAAGTAACTTTATAAAACGATACTCATATGGATTCATTAGGGAGAATGAATCCCCCATTGTAGTCACCTGCAGAACCACAATGTTAGGAACCACATTCTACATCATAGATTCATTATTAGCTCAAAACTAATCCTCTTATCTAACTTGCCTAGAAAATTACATTTGAGGGTAGATGTATGGCCCCCCTTGATTTCACTTGCTTTATGGAGGTGGAATCAAGGTAGAAAATTAACTACATTGAACTAGAAGAGTCCATCATAGGGAATTTCTAAGTACCATTCCACTTGATGATAGACATTTGATGAGAATGGGAGAAAAACCATGATCCCAATACAACAAACAACATTGAAAACAAAGTTCGCTAGCTCCAAATATGTTAATTTAAATAAAAGCACTTCTTTTTCATTGTAATAAAAGTGACCTAAAAGTACATGCATAAAAAGATAAAAGAGAGGGTAAATAACATTAATTTAATCTCTTTACCTTTTACAGAGTGAGCTTGGAGTAGAGTGAGTCACCATGCCGAGCAGACGTCCATCCACCCATCTACAAATCAAGATTCTACAGGAGGCAGTCGTACGGGGCGAACTACAGACTATTGTGAGTTAATTTTACCTTTTCTGTAATCTGAGTTAATCAATTTTTAGTATTTTTATGAAATTTATAAATGAATTTATAGGGTAGGGAAGGTTTTTTCTTTAATTTTTTTAGATTGTTACAAAGTGTCCCACTTGTCGCAAAGTGTCCCAGTTAAGGAATAAAGTGTCTAGAACCCTTAATTAAGATATTCTAGAAAGACTTTAGCACACTTTTTGACCATTAAAGCACAAATTCAAGATTTTAAGATGTTTTTAAATTATATTTTTCTTCTTTTATGATGACAGACTACACCTCGATTGCGCCAACACCTGGGCGACTAGATGCTCAATTGACTTCGAGAGCTCATCGATCAACTATTTGAGGAGGACATGCATATCCTCCAAGATATGGGTCTTTACTAGGCCTATATCATGTTAGACATGTGGTACCATGATGCCATGTTGATGGCACTAGCGTAGAGATGGGACGTAGACACCTGCACCTTCTACTTGCCGATAAGGGAGATGAAAATCACACTGGATGATGTGCACCCCATACTGCAAGTGCCCATTCGAGGAGAGAGGGTATTCTTAGCACAAGGTAGAAGTTTCAAGGAGATGCAGGAAGACATCAAGTATTTCCTAGGAAAACTAGTCGGTGCATGATCATGAGACCATCCATCGAGCTTTCTTGGCTGCTACATGCACACTCACCACTAGTGAGACACATCCCAGTTTTTATAGTAGCACTAGTACTAGTCCTCGATGGTTGTAGAGCACATCTGGAGGGGGGCTAGTGCACATGATTAGAGACATGGAGCACTACCATGTGGTCTTCATCTGGGGTCGAAGCATACTAGTACACTTATACTATGATCTGGGTTGGTTTACCTATGGAGAGATGCATAGCATGTTGCACTATACCCTACTGCAGACAAGGATCCTAGAGCATATCACTTGTACCCGACCTATAAGATTTTTGATCACCACAACGGTGGGGTATTCACAGGTTTTCAACTATCCTCTAAGATAGGCATGGCAGGGCGGTGATGTGTTGTTCTAAAGGGTGAGGTTTGATAGACTAAGTGAGGAGGATATCATATGGAGACCCTACCTCATGGAGCTATTCTGGCCAGACACGACATGACAACTGAGACGAATGTACAAAGATAGGTTGTTACTAGGACAATGTGATCACGTAGTAAGACCTTTCTACTACAATCACATCATGAGCTAGTTCAGATATATACAAAGGTGACCATGACAACGAGATTCATACAAATGGTTAGTATGGAGTTCCTGTAGACCTAGAGATCTTAAACAACTAATAGTAGATGATGCCATCCCGAGCAATGTAGAGGAGGAAGATATAGACATGCCCCTAGTCGCTGACATAGATGACATTGGCACGATGCTGGAGTATGATGAGTGGTGGGAGGTGACACGACCAAGAGCCATCTTTCCTATGGATCACCCTATGGGATTCACAGGGCCTTTACCAAATTCAGGGGAGGAGGATTGAGAGTCAGGTAGGAGGGTAGATCTGGTGGACCTATTCCTGGATGAGGATGGGGAGGAGACAGGAGGACAATGATTACGAGGGGGAGGAGGATGAGGAGGATGATGAGGAGGAGGATGAGCAAAGCCAGCCTATGATCGAGGATAGTGATAGAGGCGAGGCTAGTCCTCCTAGACCCAAGTGGAGAGATACAATTCCCACACATGTTACTAGGTCATAGTCTACACATGCTAGTGTCTGAGAGCATGGGGAGAGCAGCAAGGAATTTGAGATTCCTACTGATCATGCTATAGACCTAGGTGATGATATTTATTATTATATTTTATTTTTTTATGTATATCATGCTCATGTATATAAATATATTATGATGATGGACACTAATTATTCTTATGATTTATATCTTATAGGGCCCATGATAGAGTTTGAGGACCTATTCTAACATGTAGCTACAAAGATAGTGCCACCCCATCCTACAAATGAGGCTATAGCCATAGAGTACATGGCCCCACCATTTGTAGCAGAGCGCATGGACTTGTTCAAGCCTTATGTGAGGCTCAAGGGAGCATATGTTGGTGTATCCAGGCACACTGAGCATGCTAAGGGTTAGGTATTAGCACTAGCAATGGAGTTAGAGGAGGCTTGAGCAGCTCAAAGATCTAAAAGAGAGGCCATCTTATAGTCAAAAGTCGAGCGACTTCAAAGAGAGGTTGTGAGGATCCAGGCTGATAGAGACCACGTCGAGCGAGAGTGGATGGAGGCATTGATATGTGAGGGTGAGCTATGCAGGTCACTATAGACTATGCAGGAGATGACCAACATGAGCAGATCCAGGTTCCACACCAACGTCTCTTGATGGGTGCGGACACCACATCCTGATCAA